>JAJOOS010005802.1:0-28240 GCA_029582725.1 Solanum chiquidenum
TTTAGATATTTATACTTTTATTTGAAAAAAACTTAATAAATATTATAAAGATAATTTTATTTGTGGATTTGATTAACAAGTAGTAACATTAACACTATGTAATATTGTTTTGTCGATATTTATAATAATATTTTTAAATTACAATTTATAATTTATTTTAATAATTATAAAAAAAATATAATTTTTAAAAAAGTGGGCTGGCCCGACAAGCATGTAGCCCACGTACTTGTGGGCTGGGCCGACCATTTTCTGGCCCACACAAAAATGGGCTAGCCCGGCCTGACCTATAAAATGTCAAAGCCTGTATGGGTTAACCCGGATGGGGTGGGCTAGCCCATATTGACAGGTCTAGACTGTTTTCTTTGATTATACATAAATCCTTTTGAGATAATATTTCTTGTAGAAACCATTTTCCTTCATACCAAACACACCCAATTCATAATCGAGGCTGATTTTATCAATATCCAAAACAAAGACAGTTGATTCAATTCGTTTTCAAATAAATTTAGAAATTAAGCTTAAAAACAAAATGATTGAAACCAGGCACAAAAGGAAAAAAGGAATGCAATATCCGTAAGTTGAATGAAAGTTGTTTTTATTTCATTTCAATAACATCAACTGATACAAATTTGGAAGAATGAAACTTTACAATTCTGAAATGCTAGAGTACATACATTATTTCCCTTGAATTATCCTAAAGAAAGTGATGAAGAAAAAAGAACATGCTGGGTATTTTCTTGTCTTTTATCTCTTTTGGAAGTTAAGGACTCTGATGGCATAAACAAACACAAAGAAAAAGAGAAGCACCCAAGCAAGATGAGCAGCAGCAACTGCTCCAAGAAAGTCATAATCATAACCCAAGTATTGTTTGAGGTAATCCTTCAGTTGAATATAGCTAGGAGTACCATCATGACTAGGAATATGAACAAGTTCTGTTTTGTCTCCCAATTGAGATGTAATGAGACCATATATTGTCCATGCAACTGGTGAACCCCAGTAGTACCACCTCCACCATATTGGGATTTGCTGCAATATACATGTAAAAGCCCGTTCGAGTTAGCTGAAAAGCATCAAGTGCTGAAAATCACTTTTAGAATAAGCAGTTATGAATTTAGATAGAAGTGTTGAAACTGATAAGCACTTTTTCAATGCCATTAGAGATATTCATGTGGTTTATAAACACTTTTAGTGTTTACCAAATGCGCAGATAAGTCAGAAAGTCCTTATAAGCTTAACCAATCACGCTCATAGTATAAAGATGTCATAAACATTATATTTAGTTTGTGAAAAGAAGAATAATTGTGGGATATCAAGATTTCCCTTACCATCCTAGGAATGAGGAAACCAGAGAAGAGGTTCCAGAAGCTGAGGAAGAAAGACATGACAATTGCTGCTATCTGGTAATTTGGAGTGAGGGCTACAAGCATCATTCCATAGAGTGTGAAGTAGACGAAGCACATAAACACGTAGTAGTAGAACCAGAAGAACTTGTCAGCTTGCCACTCAAATCCAATCATCGAGTAAAGGATTAGGCTGTAAAGGAATGTTTGGATCCCGACATAGATTGTTTCCACAGTCACCTGTCAAGGAACACATAGTAATAGGCTTGATTTGTTGACAAAATCGATGATTTTACAATGCATTTGAACTTTATGTTCAGTTCATATACCTGAGCAAAAGCATATGGCAAGGCTGAAAACATTCCTGCTGCTCTTTCACGATAGAACACTGTTCTCTCGATGGCTACAACAGATTGTACAGCATTAGTGTTTGTTCCTCCAAGAAATAGAACAGCAGCATACATTGCTCCCATAAGATTTGAAAGGTCCTGCTGTTTTTCACTGATAGAAAGAATAGTTCGTTTAAGAGTTGATTCACCTTCAGTGCTAAAAATTGAATCTCAGTATTCAAGTTTTAGGAGAATGACTCACAATTTTCCACCTTTGTCCCAGAAAATGACGCCAAATATAATTCCAATGACCGTTGTCATGAAAAATCTGATGACATTGTACTGTGGATTCCTCCAGTAAGACCAATGTTGTTTCCAGAAACATGCCTTGAATTGAGTCAATAGAGGCTGAGAGTACTTAGTAGGGAAGTACAGGTCTTTTGACCCTGGTGCTGGAGTACTTAGCTCCTTATTTAGTTCTTCATTTCTCCTGCGAATTCGGGGAGTTTAGGAGACTTAGCATGATCAAAACATGGTTGTAGTGAATAGAACAACGAATAATGGTAATTGATCAGTTTGATTGTTTCTCATACCTATATAGATCAGAGTTGGTATAGATTTCTGCAAAGTTTACCCCGAACTGAGTCTCAACGGATGCAGCACTGACCTCAAGCATCCAAGTAGCAGGATTATATCCATCTTTGATCTTGTTAACCCCGGGAACAGACTGAAACAATTGGTATATAAAAGATCATTTGCATGATTCTAGAGGACTTATAATAGAACGGCAACTATTGTACAAAATGTATAGTCATCTTACTTCAAAATACTCTGTCAAGTGTTGAGAATTGCGACCGAGGGGTCCAGCATAAATGACTTGTCCTCCTCTCTTCATCAAGAATAACTGCATGGATAGTGGCATTGTATTCATGATAAATCCAAGTTCAAGTGAATTATTGTATGAACTAGTTGTAGATGTTGGACAAGATTCAAGAAATTAGTACCTCATCGAACGATTCAAATATGTCTATACTTGGTTGATGAATTGTGCAAACTACAGTTCTCCCGGTATCCACAGTGTTCCTTACAGCTCTCATGACGATTGCAGCAGCTCGAGCATCTAGACCGGACGTTGGCTCATCCATGAAGATGATGGAAGGATTAGCAACCAACTCCACGGCTATAGTAAGCCGCTTTCTTTGTTCAGTCGATAATCCATCAACTCCTGGAAGGCCAACTAGAGAGTTTCTCAATAATGTAAGCTCAACCAACTCCATCACTTCTTCCACGAACATCTGAACAAAACAAGAGAACGGCAAAAGCTTGTTCAGTGGATGAAAAGAAAATCTTGCAGGAAAAATAAGAGGAGAATACTATACCATTCGAGTTTCCTTGTTGACATCTGAAGGAAGACGCAACCACGCTGAGTATAGAAGAGATTCATAAACAGTGACATGTGGAGAATGAATGTCATTTTGTTCACAGTAGCCACTAACTCGAGCGAAGGTCTCCTGAACCTTTGGATAGCCAGAAACACAGATATTCCCTTCAATGTATCCACCGGTTTTTCTTCCAGCTAAAACATCCATCAAAGTAGTCTTTCCAGCACCACTCACACCCATTAATGCTGTTAGTACACCTGGTCTAAAAGCACCACTCACTTCTCGTAGAAGCTGGAGTCGCGTTTCTTCAATTCCTTGACTTCTCATTTCCTGATTCAGAGATCATTCATTGACCAGTAAGGAATTTTGATTATATACAGGCAACATTGGATGCAGGATTTATTGAAGATGTGCCAAACAAAACCATACTTGCAACATCTGACTCAGATATTCTTCACAATTAGAGTAAACCACTAGAAATAGAGAAAAGAACTTACAGCAGGCATATCAACATAGTAATTCACATGCTCGAATGAAAGGGACAAAGGCTGGAAGGGCAGCACCATGCCCTTTTTGTTGGTTGAACTGGCTGCACCGTTTGAATTTATATCTTCTGAAGTATTCTTTCCTGATATATTAGAACAGATAAATAAGTAGCACATCAATGACATTTGTTGATATACAATTCAAAATCTTGAAAACAAAAAGATGTTCTTAATCTTGAACCTTCGTGCGGCGTTACTTTCATCTTCTTTTCCTTGTTTTGACTGTCTTCTTCATTCACCATAATAGATTTAGTATCTCCAAGAGCTGCAATCAAATTTTAAAAGATGGTCAAAACTAAAGCTTGTGTCCAGAAAAGGAAGAAATTCAATATCAAGTATCATCTCTTACGTTTTAGGTATGTGAGTGCTGCAACGAAGCAGAGGTTGAAAAACAATGAGAACGCGAACAGTGCAATAACACAAATCCAGTACCAAATGTCCTCTGTGAACATCCCTCTGAATTCAAGAAGCTCTATTCCAACTGTTTTCCCTTGAAAGCTTGGATCCTCATTGGGCTAGAAGAGAGTAGAGTAAAATATTCTTAGATTATCAAAAGACAGAAATAAAAAATGAATATCTAAGATGTAAGTAAATACAAGCTCATTTACCTTGTTCCATCTTTTATCAAGAAACTCAACAAGAACTATTGCGTTCTGTCCGTATGACATGGGGGAAAGGTAATATGCCCATTTCATCCAAGGTTGGAGGTCATCTGTTGGAATAACAAGTTACATATATCAGAATCAAAGTATGATGGAATTTCAATCTAGAAATGATTAACTAGTCTCAATTCATTAGCTTTATATATCTAGTTTCAGTTGCTAACCTTTGGCAATGATAAATCCACCAAGGACAAAAACTGATAACAATGTGAAGGTACCAAGAGTGTTGGCCACAACTTGTGTTCTTCCAAGGGCTGCAATGAAACGAAAGAGTCCCAACGCCATCTGGTGAATTCCCACATAGGCCAAATACTGCCGGAAAAACCTATTTAAGGTGATGAACTTGTTAGCAAATTTTGTAAGTTCGCGATCATCAGCTAGGATTTGTTGCTGTATCAACAACATAACTAGTGTAATCCCACAAGTGGGGTTTGGTGAGGGTAGTGTGTATGCAGATCTTACCCCTACCTTGAGAGGTAGCGAGGCTGTTTACAATAGACCCTCGGCTCAAGTAAAAGCATTACAAAGCAGTTCGAAAATCAAAACCAATTGGAGTGAAGAATCCAAGACAAAATGCTAAAGACCGCATGACAAAGCATACTAAAAAAGGAACAGTCACTACCACAAAATAATACTATTAGCTGAAGCTGTATCATAGCTTGGAATATAGTGGACATACCTATCAGCTGCAGGTGCAAATCCAACAGTGTAGTATGTGAGGAGGATCCATATTCCTGACTCCATCAGTGAGATGGGGATCCTAAGGAGCCAAATTGGAAGAGCAAAAGCCCATGCTGGATAGAACAAAGCATCTCGTTGTTTAAAGAAGACTGGTAGTCTGAAAATAGTCATTGCAAGCTCAGCCATGCCATTGAACATCACATTGAGAAGGCTGAAAAACAGTGCACCATAAAATTTTCCTCCATCTTCTGCTTCACCGTGCTTCATATTCGTTCTAAAGAATACAGTGAATGTAAAGATAGCCATGATGGTGATCTGAACAGTCTTGAAAATGTAGACGAAGGAGTTGCGCTTCATCAACAACCACTCCCTTGATAAGCATGCCTTGAAGAGCTCTTTGTTAGAAATACCATACTTTTCTTTCACCAATGCTGCAGGGTGGGTTCTACTTCTGTCATAAGGAACTTGAACTTCACCGAAAAGCTTTAGACCGATATGGAAGGATTTGAAGTTCTCAACAAAGTCAAGTACTGACACAAATTGATACGGAACGTTCTTTTTGGACCAGTATTGCTCTTGATCTTTCTTGGAAGTAACTTCTTGAAGAAAATCCGCAACTCCTTTCCTTTCAGGACATTTGAATCCAACACTCTCGAAGAACTCAAGAACGTTTTCACGTGGACCTTGGTAGACAACTTGCCCTTCTGAAAGCAAGATAATCTCATCAAATAGATCAAAGGTTTCTGGGGCTGGCTGAAGTAGGGAGATAATCATGGTCACATTCATGATATGAACCATCTGTCTCATATATTTGACTATTTGAAATGTTGTTGAACTGTCAAGGCCAGTCGATATTTCATCCATCAAGAAAACTTTTGCAGGTCCAACCAACATTTCTCCTGCATTCATATCCATTAACAACCTTTAAGTATGTGTTGTCACATTTGAATTTGGTAATGATCTTTCTTAAGAATAGAATAACCAAAACCAACTTTAGAACTTGGCTAGTTTAACTCGTCATATACCTGTCGTTACACGCTTCTTTTGTCCACCAGAAATACCCCTTCTCATTTCATCACCCACCATTGTATCAGAACAAATATCCAGTCCAAGTATCTGGTGCAAAGAACTAGTTAGCCACCTTAACATATGTGGAAAATAAATGGAACTTCATATTTTAGGAGGGAAAGCGAACCTTAAGAATAGAGTCAGTGACCAAATTGGTCTTTTGCCCAGCCACTGATATGGCTTTCATGAATGCATCTACCTCAGGGTCTGGTTTAATTCCTGAATCTTTTTCTCGTCTCGAGAGCTCAGCTAGCAGTTCATATCTGGCACCAACTCCAAAGCAACGCCCCGAGAAATCCAAGGTCTCTCTTACTGTCATCTCACCATGATGAAGATCATGCTGGCAGATATAAGCACAAGTTCTCTGAGGAATAAACTCTTTGAGTTCATGACCACAGTGGGTGACCTTCCCCTTTACCTACATCAATTTGAAAGGAACAGAGTTCAAGAATGTCAAGTTTTAACAAGATTATCAGTTTTTTCATTAAAAGAACACCAAGAATGATCTGTCTGAAAGAAAACGACACACCCTAAGATCTTGCTCCAGCTTTCCTGCAAGTGCCTTCAACAATGTAGTTTTTCCGGAGGCTGGAGGTCCAAGAAGCAGTGTCATCCTAATAATAAGAGTCCAAATTTTTTACAGAAAACAGTGACAACAACTGGTCAGAAACTCAACTATGTCAAAGATATTATAAAAGGAGGCCTAAATATTAGGAAAAAGACTTCATACTTAGATGGTTTTACAATTCCAGAAATGTCATCCAGTATTTTGACAGATTTCTTCTTAGATGGCGAAAGCCTAAGAAGCCCAAGAAGTCCCTATTTAACATAAGAAAACAAAGAGTGATCCTCAAACTTAAGTACCAATACTTGAATAAATATCTTCTGATCAATGTCTTAGATATACAAAAGATTCAGATAATGCAAATTTAACTACCTCTAATGAGTTGATGGTTGAATTCCACAGTGTTGGAAGAGCTCTGCTGCCAACATACGCATCTCCTTCAATTGACAAGTGCTCAAACCTGATTTCGATTTTTGGAATATCAATTCCAACCCTGTTTGACAAAGTTTATTATCTTATACTTTTTACTCCAAAAAACAAGTATTTTGATTCTTTCAAAATCTGAAAAGCAGTTTGTATATTTTTTCACCTTTCGATACGATCTTTAAGCCTGAGAAGGAACCTCTCATTATCTTCATCAATACCATTTAGTATACTTTCCATAAGTTGCTTCTTTTCGTGCATTCCCATATGAGCTACATCAACTTGCTCATGAACAACTCTCCCATTGTCCAAGACTTGCTTCAAGATTCCCTTCCTCATTCTGTCATAAGTAGGAAGCCTCTCGATTGCAGCCCATTTCAGCTCATCTTCATCATCTTGCCTCCCACTTTTCACGAAAACATCCCCTCCTGGTGCACCAAATGCCTCGCGAAGGCTTGCTGAAGCCCAAGATCCCCTCCTGCTAGCTGACGAAAAACTTGCCTTTTTGCTCATAGACCTCACCAGCTCATTTTCCCTCATTGATGAAGCCATCCTTATCCTCTACAGAGCTTTTTCACCCTGTCCAGGACCAAATTTTCTTGAATATTTCCTTCAATGTTGTTCTATTCAACAATGGAAAAACAAAAATGTGTTACTTAAGTTATGCTCAATAGCAGTCGTGAAACCAGAAATTTCTCTAAGAGTGTTCAAGATCAAATATATATATCTATCAAAAGTAAACTTTGAACTACATACACAATATTATTTTCTATATACAAAATATAATTTTACGATGAAAGGTGTATATGGATATGCCACTCCTCAATGGAATAGCACTAAATAAATCAGGAACTTACATAAGTATATACAGTGAATGAAAGAATGTAACTTATAATCTAAGGCTTTTTATTTTTTGGGTTTTTTGTATTTCCCTTTTCTTATATTTTTGACTTTCAACTGTAGAGCAGAAAGGGAAAATCTTGGGTTGATAGGAGTAACTTAGTTGGGAAGTATATATAGTGGAGGTTTCTATGTTTGCAGATGATAATAAAGCCAAGAATTAGTATATTTTAGAGTTTACAGGTTATCATACTTTTTTTGTATGCCATGTTTTGTCAGATTTTGGAGTTTCCAACAGATTCAAATTTTTGTCTTTTCTTGATTGTAAATGAGAGTTCAAATTTACAAGTTTTTTTATTGTTACAGACAGATTTGAAGTCTCAAGATTTTCAATTGGTAAACTTATATACATGCATTTGTGTGTATGCTTTATGCTTCAGTTACCTGTTAAATTTGAACTTGCAAAATGAATCTACTTGTTACTATCTTTTTTTCATGGCATAATACATAAAGAAATACACAAACCTGGCCTTAGTTGGCGACTAAGTACTCCAACTTTGAAAGTGTACATCTAGACACCTCAACTTGGTTCAAGTGACAACTAAACCCTCCAACTCATACCCACAGTTTCTCGTGGACTCCGACACTGACGTGACGAAAATTTTGGAGGTGTCTAGATGATATTTTGTAAGTTAGAGCGTTCAACTGCACAATGAACATGAGTTGATGTATCTAGATGTGCATACCCAAAGTTGAAGTGTGTACTTGCCAGTTAGAGTGTCTTGTTTATATATTATGACTCTCTTTTTTTCAACTTGTAATCATGATTGATGATATTCTCAAAGAGAAATCTTGAAAAGCTGCAAGAGTTTTTAAAGCTAAACCACATAAACCATACTCATCATATCTATCATGCTGGTATTTCAAAACAAATTATGCCTCAATTAAAACTCCAAACTAATAACTATTGAGCTTTGTTATATGGATCATCTATATCCATTTTGCCTCCTTTATTCAAACTTGGGACTCGTTATTATATTCTTTGCAAGTATCACATCACAGTGGTTCACGAAAATAATGCCTGTAGAGAAATTTCCACAAAAAAAGAAAATAAAAAAACTAAGAATTTGACACAAAAAGAATAATTTCTGTGCAACCATGAAATGAGCTCAGTGAGCAAAAAACTGAAATTTATTATAGTAGCTATAATTCTCCAAAAAAATTCTCTTTGCCTAGCTTATGCACATTTTATGTGTATGCAAAACTCTACATTCAGACTCAAATTTCACTTATCTCCTCTGGAAATTCAAGAACTTGATGGCATAAGCAAAAACAAAGCAGAAGAAAACTGCCCATACAACATGCATTGCGGCAACAACTCCCAGGAAGTCATACTCAAAACCATAGCTTTCCTTCAGATACAACTTTAATGATACCTCACCACCTCCTGGTATCTCAATGAGATTGCTTTTGTCGCCTACTTGAGACGTTACTAGGCCATATATTGTCCATGCCACTGGAGAGCCCCAATAATACCACCTCCACCATATAGGAATTTGCTGCATATGAAATTATGGTTTCATCAGAAAGATGGACAATACTAAGATCTTTCTTCTTATTATTTTGATCATGCACTGCTTGGTTTACTTACCGTTCTTGAAATAACGAAACCAGAGAACAAGTTCCAAAAGCTGAGGAAGAAAGACATTACAATTGCAGCAATGTGGTAGTTTGGAGTGAGTGCAACAAGCATCATTCCATACATCGTGAAGTAGACGAAGCACATGAAAACAAAAAAGTAGAACAAAAAGAACTTTCCAGCCGTCCACTGGAATCCAATCATTGCGAACAGAATAAGGCTGTAAATAAATGTTTGAATCGCAATATAAATAGTCTCTATGATCACCTGCATATGGCACAAGTATGAATCACTTATCAATGACCAATTGATTTTCCAGAAATTTTATAGCATATGTTTAATTGAAGTTACTCTAACCTGAGCAAATGCATAAGGGAGTGCTGAAAACATTCCTGCTGCTTTCTCTCGATAAAAGACTGTCCTTTCTATGGCAACAACAGACTGCACGGCTGAAGTATTAGTTCCACCTAGGAACATAACAGCAGCATATATAGCTCCAATTATATTTAACAGGTCTTGTTGTTTGGACCTGTTATCATAATTAATCTATGAGGAAAAAAGTGATGACAAAAGTAGAAAGATTGTTATTATGCAAATGTTAATTTTGGGACTCAAGGAAGAAGATTGACTCACAATTGGTTCCCCTTATCCCAAAAGATGATTCCGAATATTACTCCTATCATTGTTGTCATAGCAAACCGAATGGCATTATACTGTGGATGCCTCCAATAGGACAAGTGTTGTTTCCAAAAGCAAGCTTTGCACTGTTCAAAAAACGGTTGGGAGAATTTCGTGGGGAAGTGAAGATCTTGGGATCCTGGTGTGGGAACACTTAGTTCTTTGATAAGTTCTTGATTCCTCCTGCAAAAACCAGTAAGGACGGTCCAAGGTTTAGTAATATCAAACTAGAAGAAAAATAAAAATACAACTATTCAATCTTCTAAATTACCTATACAGCTCAGAGTTGGCATAAATGTCGGCAAAATCTACTTGTAGTTGAGCTTCAACAGCCGTAGCCGAGACATCCAACATCCAGGTAGCAGGATTGATTCCCTCTTTGATTTCAGGAACTCCTGGAATGGACTGAGAAAAAAACAACTCTTTAGTTGCTAATTTGTTCTAATAGAGAGACTCCCACCCTCATAATATGATAAAGATATGATCCTCACTTGAAAATACTCGATCAGCAGGTGAGATTGATGACCAAGAGGCCCTGCATATATGACTTGTCCTCCTCTTTTCATCAGTAGCAGCTGCAAGGAAATCATTAGACATGATTATGACAACATTTGCATCACAAGAAATGGGTACCCACAAGTTATGAAATACAACATTGCTTGCACTAACTACCTCATCAAATGCTTCGAAGATATCTATGCTTGGCTGGTGGATAGTGCAGACAACAGTTCTCCCAGTATCCACAGTGTTTCTTACAGTTCGCATCACAATTGCTGCAGCTCTAGCATCAAGTCCTGATGTTGGTTCATCCATGAAAATAATAGATGGATTTGCCACAAGCTCTACAGCTACGGTCAGCCTCTTTCTCTGTTCAGTTGAGAGGCCATCTACCCCTGGAAGGCCAACTAGGGAGTCTCTCAGATAATTCAACTCGACTAAATCCATTACTTCTTCGACAAAATTCTAAACAGGACCAAAAATCAAAGTCAGTCCTTGACCTCCTCTTCTACGAGAACTGTCAGGGTTTTTAACAGAAAATAGAGTAGACTTTTTCATGAAGATAACAATGTTGAATGAAAATGTTACTAGTTGACCAAAAAAAAAAAAAGCACAAAGACTTCACTGATAATACAATGTCAGAGGATAAGACAAGTGAGCCCACCTTCCGTGTTTGTTTCTTTACATCTGGAGAGAGACGCAACCAAGCTGAGTATACCAATGACTCATAAACAGTAACATGTGGAGAATGAATGTCATTCTGTTCACAATAACCACTTATGCGAGCAAAAGTTGATTGATTCTTTGGATAACCAGAAATGCCGATGCTTCCTTCAATGGAGCCTTCTGTTTTCCTTCCTGCTAAAACATCCATCAGCGTGGTCTTTCCAGCACCACTTACACCAACTAAGGCAGTTAGAACTCCAGGCCTGAAAGCACCACTAACATTTCGTAGCAATTGGAGACGAGTATCCTCAACTCCTTGGACTTTCATTTCCTGATAAAGTACAACAACTGTATAAGCCACAGAAGTTCATATTCCACTCCTCCCCTGCCTTTATAATACTAAGTCAAGAATTCAACAGGTTGTTTGGTAACTCAGGAAAGCTTTTTCTTTTAGAAACTTTGATCATATTCTCTATAAGATTGTTAGGAAACATTTCCCACTAGTTAGCCAAATGATCATTAGAACATGGTACTAATCATGCAAATCAAATAGAAAGTTCTGAATAGCCCTAGCAGCCAGTTCTTTGAAAACATGACATGTTATGCTGTAGGTCTAAAGAGTAGTTGACTAACAAACACACATAACTTTAAGACATAGACAGAGAGAAAGAGAGAGAGAGAGAAATGTGCACACACACAATATATATTCACAAAGTGTCCAGCTTCCCTAAGATAGTTAGGAATTCCTTGAGAAACATCTATTCTTGAATACCAGATAATTAATAAGAACTGAATCATAGCAAAGGTAACATTTAAATAGCAAGAAATGTTACTTACAGCTGGCATATTGACGTAATAATTCATATGATTAAATGCAAGGGACAGGGGCTGGAAAGGAAGCAACATTCCTCTTTTCTTAGCTTCTTCACTACTTGAGCTGTTAGTGTCCCTTACGCCCATAGATATACCTGTAATAATCATTCAGGTAGTCAGAATATTTACAAATGGTTAAAGAAGAGAGAGGATTCAACATCTCCCATATAGTGTCATTGATTGCAATTTATGAAGGATGGTCATATGCAGATGGCCATACCGCCACCAGAATCGCACATTTCAGAGATAATTTACAGACCTTCAAGAATTTTTTTAATTGCAGATGCACAATCCAATGATATGAATATTCTTAAATCTGGATTGACCAACGTCGTACCGGGACATGGTTCTTCTAACTGTCTTTTTCTCATTACATACAAATATTAAGATTCTATCAAGGCCTTCCACTAGATTCTTACAGAGGTCAAATACTCATCAGTTCACAAAGTTAATGAAAAAGGTGTTCTCTTTATTAGAGCTCAAGAAAGGGAAAAACTGCTATTTAAAATTTTTGAGATACTATAAGAGACTCTTGTGAACTCACAAGAATCCATCAGCCATCTCGTACTTCATTGTGACTATGCTTGGATAATGCCACGGGATATTAAATGTCTACAATCAGCTTGGTAACGACAGCAAATTGACAGAAGATTGAAATACGTTTGGAGGACCATTCCCTCATCATGTGGATCATCTGGCTAGAGAGGAATAAAAAGTGTTCCGTTGAGAAGCATCTTTCTTCTGTTAAGTACAAATGTATACAGTTTTATAGAACCTACATTATAGTGGTGCAGGAGCAGTTAGATAGAGTGTTCTCTTAGAATTTTTGGATTCTCTAAGGAAGTAATTTGGCAGGGAGCTTGGGCATCCTTGGTACTATCACATCATAACATTACCTTACTTTATTAAAAATAATCATTTTGTACAAATAAAAGCTGTAGCCATGAGAAATGGATAAATGCAAGAGTCTTGACCTTCAGTCATCGGAGTTGAATTTGGTGAACTCCGCTCTGTTTGCTTCGTTTTCTTACTTCTGTCATCATCTGAAATAACTGACCTAGAATCTCCAAGTGCTGCATTTTTCTTACAAGATTTGATCAGAACCAAAAGACGATTCTAAAACTATAAATAGTACAGACTATCTGGGACTTACGGTTTAGGTATGTCAGCGCCAAGATAAAGCAAAAGTTGAACAAAAACGAGAATGCAAATAGGGCAACAACACAGAGCCAGAAAATATGGTCTTCTGTATACATGCTCCTTGCCTTGAGAAGAACCTTGCCGACTGTTGGCTCAGAAAATCTTGTGTCATTGTTGGGCTGCAAAGAGCAATGGATAAGATGTCTCAATATAATTAATGGTGATGGAAAATGTCAGCAATAAATGCCATCATTTTTATGAAGTAATGGTAGAGCTTACAGTACTCCATCTTTCGTCAAGAAACTCATTGATGGCAATTGCATTCTGTCCATATGTCATAGGAGAAATATAGTAGCCCCATTGCATCCATGGTTCCAGGTCATCTGCGCCAGTACACAGAAATGCATTCAAAATACTGGACATGCCATGTGAAATTTTCATATTTGTAGATTATCCTGCCCCTATAGTCCAAGACTATAAAAGAACTTTCAATAGTAAACCAACCTTTTGCAACGATGAAACCACCAAGCACAAAGACTATCAGTATTGTGAAAGTTGTAAAAGTGCTAGCAACTACTTGAGTCCTTCCAAGTGCAGCAATCAAACGGAAGAGAGACAGAGCCGATAGATGCAAAGCGAAAAATGCCAAGAATTGGCGAAAAAATCTGAAAATTTTGCAGGTGCAAGAATGTAATTTTGAATTCATATAGTTCCTAAACTAATTGTTACACGTGCACCGTAAATTCACATTGATCAAATATCATGACTCATCAGCCTAACAATTGCACCACAAGAATTTTTGGTTGTTCGGAGTGAACAGAGAACATACCTACTTGCAGCAGGAGCAAACCCGATGGTGTAATAAGTAAGTACGATCCATATCAGTGATTCCACAAAAGAAAGGGGGATTCTTAAAAGCCAAATGGGAAGAGCGACAGCCCAAGCTGGGTAAAACAAAGAATCTCTCTGTTTATAAAACACAGGAAGTCTGATGATGGTAAGTGCAAGCTCTGCTGTACCATTAAACATTATATTGATGAGGCTGAAAAACAAGGCACCATAAAATTTGCCTCCATCTGCGATCTGACCAGTTTTCATCTCTGTTCTAAAGAATACTGTAAAGGTAATTATTGACGTCACAGTGATCTGGAATGTCTTAAATATGTATAAGAAGGAATTCCGCTTCATCAATAGCCATTCCCTCGATAAGCATGCCTTGAGGAGTTCCATGTTGGAGATACCATACTTCTCAGTAACCAGTGCAGCAGGATGGGCTTTTCTTTTGTCATAAGGAACTCCAAGTTCATCAAAAAGCTGTTGTCCAACATGAAAATTAGTAAAGCGTTCTGCAAATTCAGCCACTGAAATATACTTGTAAGGTTCATTTCTTCTGAACCAATACTGTTCTTGGTCCTTTAGAGAAGTAACCTCTTGCAGGAAGTCAGCAACTCCTTTCCTTTCTGGGCATTTGAATCCAACACTCTCGAAAAACTCCAAGACATTTTCACGTGGACCTTGGTAGATAATTTTTCCCTCAGAAAGCAATATAATGTCATCGAAAAGATCATAGGTTTCTGGTGCAGGTTGAAGCAGAGAGATTATCATGGTTACATCCATAATATGCACCATCTGCCTCATGTATTTCACAATTTGAAAGGTGGTTGAGCTGTCGAGGCCAGTTGATATTTCATCCATGTAGAAAACTTTAGCAGGACCAACCAACATTTCTCCTGCATTCAGTGCAAAAACCAATTTCACATTAAATGTTGTCACGAGGCACATGCACCTAGAAGAAACTCAGCAAACCTAGATGCTGCAGGAGACAAGACGCAAGCAACAACGCTTATGTGATGCTCTTCCGTTGATTGACGTGACATTCCACATACCTGTTGTGAGCCGCTTTTTCTGTCCACCAGAGATACCCCTTCTCATATCATCACCGACCAATATATCAGCACATATATCCATCCCAAGTATCTATAATTCACTTCAATAATCAGTTCTAGGTAGTTTGTACATGCAGAAATAATTACAAGTGCAACCAGGAGTCTAACCTTAAGAACATAGTCTGTGACCAGACTAGATTCTTGACCTGAAACAGCTGTAGCTTTCAAATATGCATCCATCTCAGGATCGGGTTTGATTCCTACATCCTTTTCACGCCTTGACAATTCAGTAAGCAGCTCATATCTTGTTCCAACTCCTAGACAACGTCCTGCAAAATCCAACGTCTCTCTAACTGTCATCTCTCCGTGATGAATATCATGCTGACTTATATAAGCACATGTCCTTTGAGGAATAAATTCTGACAGGTCATGACCACAATAACTGATTCTTCCATTCACCTAAAAGAATAACACATTGCCAGCAAAACACCACTTAATTAAAACTTTCAGGCCTTATATTGAAACTGAAAGTTCAAAAGTCACTCACTCTTAAGTCCTTGTCTGGAACCCCGGCAAGTGCTTTTAGCAATGTAGTTTTCCCCGCACCAGGAGGCCCCAGAAGTAGCGTCATCCTATAAAATACAAGAACCACAGAACATACAAGTGAGCTCCAATCTCCATAATGCCCGTCCCAACCATCATAAATAAGACTAAATAAAGTGATACATTTTTTATTTTTTAACCCAATGGTAAACTAATTGAGATGTACCTAAAATCCTTTACTGTCCATAATTTAGATTCATAAGTTAACTCTAAATGAAACTGTAATCTGATGAACATACCTTGAGGGTCTTACGATTCCATTCACATCGCGTAGTATGTTGACAACCCTTTTCTTTGAAGGGACAATCTTGATTTTTTGAAGAAACCCCTGTGAGATTTGCATATGGAAAAAAATAATCAAATCATCAGTACATGTACCATATTTTGTCAGCTTATTTAACAATTACAACGACCAAAAAAATTAAATAAAAACTTTAGCAAGTATACAAAACAACAAAGCCATTGTTGTCAATATAATATTAATCAAAATTATTGTAGATTAAATTTAGATTGAAATGAAATAGTACCTCTACAAAATTGATGGAAGCATTCCATAGAGTAGGCAGTGCTCTAGATCCAACATATGCATCTCCATCAATACAAAGATGCTCAAATCGAACTTCAACTTTCGGAATCTCAATTCCAACCCTGTTCCATGCAAAAGTTGATCAACACATAATTAACTAAGATCAAGGA
The DNA here is from genome assembly GCA_029582725.1 of Solanum chiquidenum. Lineage (NCBI taxonomy): Eukaryota > Viridiplantae > Streptophyta > Magnoliopsida > Solanales > Solanaceae > Solanum > Solanum chiquidenum. Next base: position 16,515 of record JAJOOS010005802.1, read on the forward strand.
AATTTGCTACATTTGTTTATTTTCACTCACCTATCGGTCCTGTCTCTGTATCTACGAAGGAACCTCTCATTATCTTCTTCAACTAATTTAAGAATACCTTCTAAGAGTTGTTTCCTATCTTGTAATCCAAGATGGACAAGATCAACTTCATGATAATTCATCTCTCCATCATCCAATGTTTGCTTCAAGATCCCTTTCCTCAGCCTATCATACGTAGGAAGCCTCTCAATAGCAGCCCATTTTAGCTCCTGTTCATCGTCATTTTCCCTTGTACTTCTCTCAAAAACATCACTTCCTGGTGCAGTACCATACATTTCACTAACACCAGGTGAAGTCCAACTCGAACTCACTGATCCAATACTCATCCCCGGGCCACCCCTACTCACAGACCGCCGGCTCAATGACTTGGCCCGCTCACCCCGGCCTAATGTTGCCTCCATTCCTTTTTTCTTCTCTCAAAGATCCTAGCTTTCGTACTTTAGTGAGTCCCCAAGATCCTTCCAATCACCTATGCTAACGGGATATCTATCTAATCCAATCCTATCAAATTCACCCTCTTCAAGAACACAAAAACAAAATAACACCCTTTAAATCCTCTGTTTCAATGAACTCTTTACCACTCATAACAAACTACAAAGAACAATTCTGTTAACATGATATCTATCTAATCCTATCGATTTTACCCTCTTCAAGAACACAAAAACAAAAACAAAAAAAACCTTTAAACCCTTTGTTTCAATAAACTATCTGTCATCCATACCAGAAAACAATTCTGTTAACACGATATCTATCTAATCCAATCGATTTTACACTCTCCAAGAACTCAAAAACATCAAAGCATACTCTCTGCCACCCATAAAAGTTAACATATACATTGCTCCAATTCTCTAACTTCTAACAAAACCCCAAGTTGAGTAACTCAAATTACAAACTCAATATGGAAAAATTCAACAATGGGTCCACAAATAATCAAGAAAGATTCCAACTTTATCCTAAAAATTGCATATATAGTTCTAATAAAACAATAATTAGAGTTAACTTTTCACGTTTCTACTTAAAAAAACAAGAACAAACTAATAGACCCTATCATGCAGGAGAAAAAAATGGGCAAAACTCAAACGACGTAAACCCCATAATAATCAACAGACAAAAATAGGTACCAAAAAAAAAAAACTGCACAAAACCCAGAAACGTATCAGTGAGTGAATACTTGCAGAAAAAAAATTAAAAATTTCAAAAAAAAATCATGGGGTTGATTTTATATAGTGATGAGATGAACACTATAGTAATATATTAGGCTTTATGATAATTAATTAATTAATGCATGAAAAAATGAGTTTAGTAGAAAATATGGTAGAAATTTGAGTTAATTAATTAATGCTAGAGTTACGCAACTTTCAGTCTCTGAGGAAGTGTTCGATTAGGAGATAAATTATTCATGTGTTAAAATTAGTATCAGGTTTATTGGTACTTATCCACTATATATTATAAGGGATAATGATTTCAGGTTATGAATATATATCGAATTTATTATATTTAAAGGGTGATATAGTAAAATTATTATTTTATTTATTGATTTTTAAGAGATGTACCAAGTCAATATATACTATACAAGTCAAAATGAATGAAGGATGAAGGTAATTGTATTTTATATAAAATATAAAATGAAATAATTAATACACAAATAACAAAATTATGTATATAATTAAACCTTACATAATTCTTACTAGCAACCAGATGTGAGATGACCATACTTTATAATGTTAGTGGATTGTAGATTATTAAGATAGAATTTTTGTAACTTTTTAATTTAATGTAAAGGTTAACAACCATTTAACAAAATTATCCACTTTTTCTTTTCTAACAACAAACAAACAACCATTTAAGTTTTAGTTGAAACAAAGAATACGATGTACAAGTTAAATTTAATGATAAATATATTCTTATAGGAAAATGACCCCATGGAAAGTCATTCCATATTTTAATAAGCTTTGTGTAAATTTGGATTAGTTTGATCAAATACGATAGGTGGGTACGGAATATCGAATGAGAAATCATTATATATTTTTAATAAATGAGATAAATTTATCTTAGTTGAAATAAGATCACCCTTCATCTTTTTGAGCTTGCACTAATTTTTTTTAATTTTTTATTGCATACCTTATGCACATGTTTAATGTTATATATGCGGTTTTTTAAAGTACTAGGTGTGACAAGAAAATGCACATGTGATGCACGAAATGTATGTCTCGACTTGCACATGTACTAATTTTATTCAATATACTTGAGATATTTATTTTAAGATTTGACTTTAGGCCATCAATTCTGTTGAGCCGCCCAAAGTGGATGAAGCAGAAGCAAAAGTATCAACATATCCTTTAAATATTGAACCTCAAGCTGATCAGTAATAGCTATAATTCACACATTTTCTATTATAGCTCAAGTTTCATGACTTTATCTCCTTTGGAAATTCAAGAACTTGATGGCATAAGCAAAAACAAAACAGAAGAAAACAGCCCAAGCAACATGAACTACAGCAACAACTCCCAGGAAGTCATACTCAAAACCAAAGCTGTCCTTCAGATACAACTTTATTGATACCTCGCCGCCTCCTGGAATCTCAATGAGGTTGTTCTTGTCGCCTATTTGAGACGTTACAAGGCCATATATTGTCCATGCAACTGGAGAAGCCCAATAATACCACCTCCACCATATAGGAATTTGCTGCATATGTAATTATGATTTTCATCAGAACAATGTGCAATATAACGCGATATTAAGCAGTGCTTGGTGTACTTACTGTTCTTGGAATGAGGAAACCGGAGAACAAGTTCCAAAAGCTGAGGAAGAATGACATTACGATTGCAGCAATGTGGTAGTTTGGAGTGAGTGCAACAAGCATCATTCCATACATTGTGAAGTAGACGAAGCACATGAATACAAAAAAGTAGAACAAGAAGAACTTTCCAACTGTCCAGTGGAATCCAATCATTGCGTATAGAATAAAGCTGTAGATAAGAGTTTGAATCGCAATATAGATAGTCTCTATTGCAACCTGCATATGGAAAAAGTACGAATTACTTCTCAACGACCAATTAGTTTTCTCGAATATATTACAGTTAGTTTGATTGATGTTACTTCTTACCTGAGCAAATGCATAAGGAAGTGCAGAATACATTCCTGCTGCTTTTTCGCGATAAAAGACAGTCCTTTCTACAGCAACAATAGACTGTACGGCTGAAGTATTAGTTCCACCTAGGAACATGACAGCAGCATACATAGCTCCAACAATATTTAACAGGTCTTGTAGTTTGGACCTGTTGTCATAATTAGCTATAAGGTAAAAAGTGATGACAGAAAAAGGTAGATTGTTATTGCGCAATGTTAATTTTGGGACTCAAAGAAGATTACTCACAGTTGGTTCCCCTTATTCCAAAAAATGATTCCGAACATTACTCCTATCATTGTTGTCATAGCAAACCGAAAGGCATTATACTGTGGATGCCTCCAATAGGACAAGTGTTGTTTCCAAAAGCAAGCCTTGCACTGTTCAAGAAACGGTTGGGAGAATTCTGTGGGGAAATGAAGATCTTTGGATCCTGGTGCAGGAATGCTTAGTTCTTTGATAAGTTCTTGATTCCTCCTGCAAAAACCGAGTAAGGTACCAAACGAGAAGAAAAATAAAAATACAACTACGCTATCTTCTAAGTTACCTATACAACTCAGAGTTGGCATAAATGTCAGCAAAGTCTACTTGAAGTTGAGCCTCAACAGCCGGAGACGAGATGTCCAGCATCCAAGTAGCAGGATTATATCCCTCTTTGATTCCAGGAACCCCTGGAATAGACTGAGAAAAAAAAACAGTTATTTAGTTGTTGATTTGTTCTAATAGCTGCCCCCCACCCGCAAAATCTGATAAGGATATGATTCTCACTTGAAAATACTCGATCAGTAGGTGAGAATGATAACCAAGAGGCCCTGCATATATGACTTGTCCTCCTCTTTTCATCAATAACAGCTGAAAGAAAATCATTAGACATGATTACGAGAAGAACAGTTGCATCACAATAAACGGGCATCCACAAGTTATGAAATCCAACATTGCTTGTACTAACTACCTCATCAAATGCTTCAAAGATATCTATGCTTGGCTGGTGGATAGTGCAGACAACAGTTCTCCCGGTATCCACAGTGTTTCTCACAGTTCGCATCACAATTGCTGCAGCTCTAGCATCAAGTCCTGATGTCGGTTCATCCATGAAAATAATAGATGGATTTGCTACCAGCTCTACAGCTATAGTCAGTCTTTTCCTCTGTTCAGTTGAGAGACCATCTACCCCTGGAAGGCCTACTAGGGAGTCCCTCAGTGGATTCAACTCGACTAGCTCCATTATTTCCTCAACAAAATTCTAAACAAGACCGAAAAATTGAAGTCAGTGCTTAACCTCCTTTTTTACAGAAAATAAAGTTGAGTGACTTCATTGATAATACGAAGTAAAAGGATAAGACAAAGGAGAGAACACCTTCCGTGTATATTCTTTTACATCTGGAGATAGACGCAACCAAGCTGAGTATACCAATGACTCATAAACAGTAACATGTGGAGTATGAATGTCATTCTGTTCACAATAACCACTTATGCGAGCAAAAGTTGATTGATTCTTTGGATAACCAGAAATGTTGATGCTTCCTTCAATGTAGCCTTCTGTTTTCCTTCCTGCTAAGACATCCATTAACGTGGTCTTTCCAGCACCACTCACACCAACTAAGGCTGTAAGAACTCCAGGCCTGAAAGCACCACTAACATCTCGTAACAATTGGAGACGAGTCTCATCAACTCCTTGGGCTTTCATTTCCTGAAAAAGTATGAGAATCGTATTAAGCGACAGTTGGTCATATTCCATCCGTCCCCTGCCTTAAAAATATTACTCAAGAATATGACAGATTGTTTGGTAATTCAAGGTAGCGTATGCTTCGGGATTCCCCACTAGTTAGCATCATCATTAGAACACTGGACTAATCATGGAAATCAAACAGAAAGTTCTGAATAGCCCTAGCAGTGATCAGTTCTTTGCAAACATGACATGTTATTGCTGTATCACAGTATTCATTCAGTCTGGAGAAGTTGGCTTGTATGTCTAAAAACTGAACTATAACAAAGTTAATGTTTAAATACCAAGAGGTGTTACTTACAGATGGCATATCGACATAATAATTGATATGATTAAATGCAAGGGACAGTGGCTGGAAAGGAAGCACCATTCCTCTTTTCTTGGCCTCTTCAATACTTGAGTTGTTAGTGTTCCTTACATCCATAACTATACCTGTAACAATCATTCAGGTATTCAGAATATTTACAAGGAGTAAGAGTAGAGAAAGGAATCAACATCTCCTATATCACGGCATTGTCTAAACGTTGATTGCATTTTATGAGGAACTAGAAAAATACAAGAGTCTTTACCTTCAGTCAGTGGAGCTGAAGATGCTGAAGTCCATTCTGTTCGTTTCGTTTTCTTACTTCTGCCATCATCTGAATTAACTGATCTAGAATCTCCAAATGCTGCATTTTTCTTACAAGAACTGATCAGAACCAATAGCCAATTCTAAAACTTTAAAATAGTGTATAAAATATGGGACTTACGGTTTAGGTATGTCAGTGCCAAGATAAAGCAAATGTTGAACAAAAACGAGAACGCAAATAGGGCAACAACACAGAGCCAGAAAACATAGTCTGAAGTGTACATGCTCCTTGCCTTGAGAAGAACCTTGCCGACTGTTGGCTCAGAAAATCTTGTGTCATTGTTGGGCTGCAAAGAGCAACGAAAAGGATGTGTCAAGATAATTAATGTTGATGGAAAATATCAAACCATTTTATGTTGCTTTTTTGATGAACCAATAATAGTAGAGCTTACAGTATTCCATCTTTCGTCCAGAAACTCATTGATGGCAATTGCATTCTGTCCATACGTCATAGGAGATATGTAGTAGCCCCATCTCATCCATGGTTCGAGGTCATCTACACCAGTACATAAAAATGTATTCAAGATATTGGACATGCCATGTGAAATTGGCAATATTTTATGACGAGGGAACCCACAGTCACTAGGGTAAGCCTAGCTCCAGTGTAGAGGTAAATCGCACTAGGCAAGCCCCGTGCAACGAGCTCGACCGAGAAAGCATGCAGGGGGTTTCGAACCTGAGACCTCCCATTTGGGAGATCTCCTGCTCAACCAACTCGGTCACCCTTGTGGGTCATGTGAAATTGTCAATTTTATAGATCTCCCTGGACCTATAGTCCAAGACTATAAACAACTCTCTATAACAGAACAGAGAAGTTTCGAATTCCTAAGAGTGTAATAGAAAACAAACCTTTTGCAACAATGAAACCACCAAGCACAAAGACTATTAGTATTGTGAAAGTTGCAAAAGTGTTAGCAACTACTTGAGACCTTCCAAGTGCAGCAACAAAACGGAATAGAGATAGAGCCGACTGATGCAAAGCAAAAAATACCAAGAATTGGCGCAAAAACCTGAAAAATTTGTAGGTACAAGAATGTAAGTTTGAATTCATATAGTCTAATATAACTGTTATATGTGCAACATAAATTCACACTGGCTAATCTGCCTAGCAAATAAGCCACATTTCTCCACAAGATATTTTGGTTGTTAGGAGTAAGCTAAGAACATACCTAGTAAAATCAGGAGCAAACCCGATGGTGTAATAAGTAAGTAAAACCCATATCAGTGATTCGATAAACGAAATGGGAATCCTTAAAAGCCAAATAGGAAGAGCGAATGCCCAAGCTGGGTAAAACAAAGAATCTCTCTGTTTAAAGAACACAGGAAGTCTGAAAATGGTAAGTGCAAGCTCTGCTGTACCATTAAACATTATATTAATGAGGCTGAAAAACAAGGCACCATAAAATTTGCCTCCATCTGCTAGCTGACCAGTTTTCATCTCTGTCCTAAAGAATACTGTGAAGGCAATTATTGACATCACAGTGATCTGGAATGTCTTAAATATGTATAAGAAGGAATTCCGCTTTATCAATAGCCATTCCCTCGATAAGCATGCCTTGAGGAGTTCCATATTGGAGATACCATACTTCTCAGTAACCAGTGCAGCAGGATGGGCTTTGTTTTTGTCATAAGGAACTCTAAGGTCATCAAGAAGTTGTTGCCCAACATGAAAATTTCTAAAGCGTTCAGCGAATTCAGCCACTGAAATATATTGGTAAGGTTCATTTCTTCTGAACCAATACTGTTCTTGATCCTTTAGAGAAGTAACCTCTTGAAGAAAGTCAGCAACTCCTTTCCTTTCTGGGCATTTGAATCCAACACTCTCGAAAAACTCCAGAACATTCTCACGTGGACCTTGGTAGATAATTTTTCCCTCAGAAAGCAATATAATGTCATCGAAAAGATCATAGGTTTCTGGTGCAGGTTGAAGCAGAGAGATTATCATAGTTACATCCATGATATGGACCATCTGCCTCATGTATTTCACAATTTGAAAGGTGGTTGAGCTGTCGAGGCCAGTTGATATTTCATCCATGAAGAAAACCTTAGCAGGGCCAACCAACATTTCTCCTGCACATTAAATGTAGTCAAGGCGCATATAGCAAGCTGCATAGATGGTGCGGGAGACAAGACGAAAACAAATGTTATATGATGATCTTCCTTTGGTTGACGTGATATTCTACTTACCTGTTGTGAGCCGCTTCTTCTGTCCACCAGAGATACCCCTTCTCATAACATCACCGACCAATATATCAGCACATATATCCATCCCAAGTATCTGTAATTCACTTCAATAATCAGTTCTAGTTGAGTTTGTACATGGAGGAAAAATTACGAGTTCAACCATGAGTCTAACCTTAAGAACATAGTCTGTGACAAGACTAGATTCTTGGCCTGCAACAGCTGTAGCTTTCATAAATGCATCCATTTCAGGATCGGGTTTGATTCCTGCATCCTTCTCGCGCCTTGACAATTCAGTAAGGAGCTCATACCTTGTTCCAACTCCTAAACAACGTCCTGCAAAATCCAACGTCTCTCTAACTGTCATCTCTCCGTGATGAACATCATGCTGACTAATATATGCACATGTCCTTTGAGGTATGAACTCTGACAGTTCCTGACCACAGTAACTGATCCTTCCGTTCACCTACAAGAACACATTATCACACGACGTAATTAAAACTTTCAGCCTACATATTGAAAGTTCAAAAGTCACTCACTCTTAGGTCCTTGTCTAGCACCGCAGCAAGTGCTTTTAGCAATGTAGTTTTTCCAGAACCAGGAGGCCCCAGAAGTAGCGTCATCCTATAAAATGAAAGAACCGCTGAATCAATATAGGAGTTCCAATCTCCATAATTGCCCTCCCAACAATACTGAACAAATTGTTTTTTTAACCAATTAAACCAGATCCCACGTTTTGGTACTACACTGAGTATGTTGTTCGTAAACTAATTGAGATATACCTAGAATTCTTCCGTGTCCATAATTGGGATTCATTAGTTGAAGAACATACCTTGAGGGTCTTACGATTCCACTCACATCACGCAGTATGTTAACAACCCTTTTCTTTGAAGGCACAATCTTGATCTTTTCAAGAAACCCCTATGAAATTTGAATACGAAAACAAAAATGAATTCACCCGTTTAACAAGTACAACAAAACTAAAGAAAACAAAGGCATTGTTGAAATGAAACAGTACCTCTACAAAATTGATTGAGGCATTCCATAGAGTAGGCAATGCTCTAGATCCAACATATGCATCTCCATCAATACAAAGATCCTCAAAACGAACTTCGATTTTTGGAATCTCAATTCCAACCCTGTTCCATACACACACATATATTTGATATTAACACATAATACACTAAGATCAATGAAATTTGTTACTACATTTTTTTCATTTTCACTCTCACTCACCTATCAGTCCTGCCTCTGAGTCTTCTAAGAAACCTCTCATTATCTTCCTCAACAACTTTAAGTATACTTTCTAAAATCTCTTTCCTATCTTGTAATCCAAGATGAACAACATCAACTTCATGATAATTTATCTTTCCATCGTCCAACGTTTGTCTCAAAATCCCTTTCCTTAGTCTATCATAAGTAGGAAGTCTCTCAATAGCAGCCCATTTTAGCTCTTGTTCATCGTCATTTTCACGTGTACTTTTCTGAAAAACATCACCACCTCCTGGTGCTGTAAACATCACTTCTCTAACACTAGCTGATGCCCAACTCCTTGAACTTACTGATCGAATACTCTTACTCATGGATCGACGACTCATTGACTTGGCCAGCTCATCCTGGCCTAATGTTACCTCCATTTTTACACTCTCCAATACAATCAAACACAAAAAACACCCTTTATATCCTCACTTTCAATGATCAAACCTGTAAACAGAGAAAACAGAACGAAATTTTACTGAAAAATAACTACAACAACAATTTTGTTAACATATACATTACTCCAATTCTCTAACTTCCAACAAAACTTCAAGTAGCATTCATAAGAAAACAAACTCAACATGGGAAAATTCAAGATCTCATGAAAATAACGGACGTGAATCCATAATTTAAACTCTATCATTCAACTTTTACACATAAATCTATGTTACACGTATCAGTAAGGTGTTCAACATCTACTGTATATACATAAAAGTAATTTCAATCATATATAAACTATGTAATTTCTAACTGAAGGATGTTTGTATGAACCCCTTGACCCTACCTAATTCAGATGAACCTGATGTTGCTAACACTACGAAGTAACTAATAATAATGTAAACACACAAAATTGGGAAGGGGATAAAATAAAGAATGAATTGAAGATTATACATAAACACAGAAATGTACCAGTAAAAAAGGAATTTAAGGATTTTTCAAACAATTCATGGTATAAACAACTTTGATACACAATTGATGTAATTAAAATTTATAGTACAATGTGAAAATGTGTGTATATATAGGGTTGGCAAAGCTAATAGTAGTTATTAATTCATGAAAAGTCTATAGAAGTAATTTGTTTGACACGGGTTATTCTTTCTGTCTAAACTTAAAGACTTTTTTTTCGTCAAAGATAAGTGTGAATTAATTTACTTAAGCTAAATTCATCTATGATCTTTTCTACTGTTTTGACTTTCTATAATATATGTAAAATTTCGATATTTATAGATATTTTGTATAAATTTGGATTTTTTTTTTGTTAAATTTACCTAAAAACCTATACGTTACATGTTAAATTCGTCTGTAAATCAGAAATTCTATTAAATAGATTTTTAAAAATTGTCACAATGAAGTCAAATCTATTATCTAAGCAATTTTTTAAGCAAATCTGTTATTATTTTACAGTTACTAGTGTCCGTATACGATTAATCTGAAATTGCTACTAATCAAAAAAAGGATATTTCATTTAGTAGCTTCTTTTTTTCGAGGAATTAAAATTTTTGGCTGCTTATAAAATAAATAGATGAAATGATCTTTTTAGATATCGTATCGATAAGAAACGAAGATTTCTAATAAAAATGGCCTAAATTTTAAAAAGAAATAATAAGTGTCTTAAAATAATAGTTATGCATATGCTTTATTATTTTTAACTCTCGTATATTCCTTTGACGAAAGAGATTCAATTGAATATTGTGGACCACTTAGCTCCACATTTGGGGAGGGGAATAAGTACAATAGCAAATAAAGGCGAGTCAAATTTAAATTTTTTTAATTTTACAAAGATAATTTACTTACCAAAAAAATAGTTATTAAGTAGCATTGAATCGAATCTGTAGCTAGAACTCTAGTTAACTCGACTTGTGAGGAGGGGGGTGGGGTTGAAGGAGGTAATCAAAGGCGGCAGAAAGACCAATTCCTTTTCTTTCTTTTTTTTGGTTTGGCAAATATTTAGAGAAGTAGCAGCATATATATAGTTTTTATTCAAGTCACAATATTTAATTAAAGCAATAAATCCAAATAAAAAGGAACATGATTAATTAGCATGCCAATAAGGTTTTGGTTATAGTAAGCAAAAATTAAGTAGCAAAATCTATGAATAATAATGTCTTAATAATTCAATTTTATTTTTTTAATTGCCTTTGTATCTTGATATCTCTCATTTTGATTCACATAATCCTCATTGTATCTAGCTACACTTGTTAAAAAAAATTAAAGGTCTAAAAAATCACAAAATACTAAATACGCTCGGAAATATATACTTATCGAAGAGCATTTAAGGGTGTGATTTAGTGATCAACGAATTGCGTTGAGAACCATTAGATCTCATATTCAAACTTTAATTTAGACCAAAATACTGGGTGATCTATTCTCATTTGTTCTTGCACACCTTGATAGACAAACAAAGTTACTTGATTCTTATTGGCGATGGGAGGCGATACTTGTTGGCTGTTGATGGAGGAAGATGACATATATTTCGTGAAATTAATCAAGATTCGCACAAACTGATCCGAACGCCATGATTATAATATATATATATATAACTATGGTTTAACAACTATTATGTACAATAATAAGTTAGTAGGAAGATGTATCAACAAATTATGCAACTTTGTATTTATCTGTCTTGTTTGATGTATTTGTCTTTTCATTGTTTTTGTCTGTTTTTAGTTACTTGTGTCTAAGCTAAAAATATTTTAATCCTAGCTCTTTTTTTAATACCAAAAATCAAGTAGTTATCAATGCCAATAGCTAAAATATTTCATTAAAGC
>JAJOOS010005803.1:0-29535 GCA_029582725.1 Solanum chiquidenum
ATTATATTTTTGTCAAACATTTAATAATTTATGATATTTTATTTATATATTACTATTCTTTTTATCAAACATGCATTTCACAATGTTCGTAGAAACTTTATACTTTTAGTTGTTACGATCAATTCAATTGAAATATATTAATTTGAAAAAATATAAATCAATTATTTTTTCATAATATTAGTTACAGTAAATATGCTTATTAATTAATATATTTTCAAAAAAGAATATATATCTTAAATATTTAATTTAATGTCATTTATAAAATTTCTTATTTGTCTAGTATAAATTTTAAATGATTAATTTTAATTTTTAAAATTTATTATAATTTTATGATTGCAATTGTGCATCCAAACAGAACATGTGCAATTACACTGTGACATCCAAACAGGACATATGTAATTACACTGTGGCAACCAAACAGGTCAGTGTAATTACTAGACTGTGTAATTACTAGGCTGATAATTACTACCCTAGAAACTACACCAATTTCAATTATCTGGTGGCTTTCCAAATAGACCCTTAGTGTAATGATATAATATGTATATTTATAATTAGTACTCTATATAAATGTCGTTAAAATTTTTAGTAACTTTGATACAATGATAATAACTCAATATCACCAAATATTTTTGCGATAATAAATATTATTGCTTAAAAGAAAATTTATTGCCACTGAATATTTCTTTTAACGTAGTGGGAGGAGGAATTCTTTATTATAAAACCTGTAACGGGTTATTTTTTTCAAACTTGCTTAGACTTTGCAAGTATACTATTGTCACTTAATTGGCAAATGTGGAAAATAATGTAAACAAAGTTCAACTAGTAGAGAAAAACATCATGTCTTTCGTTATCGTTTATTTGACTCTTTTCACATTATTTTCTATTGACAACCTGGTTAAATTTGAATGTACTTGTCTAAATTGTGTTGGTTAGGGGGTGGGGGGAGGGGAGGGTTGGCAAAAGTTTAAGTATTACTGTGAAAGTCACTTGATTCATGGGATAAGATGAATAATTAGGACTAAGTTTGAAAATTTATAAATTTATAGGTACGTTTGGTTGAAGGTGTCCACCTCCCATGAGTGGGATGGACTAGCCCAAAGATTATAATCTTTATAATTTTGAAATAATTTAATTTGTAAACTTGTTAGTAAATTGGGATTTAGAAATGAGCTTGAATTGTGTCGTTGATATGTGATCGATCTTAATGAATTATGTGGATTTTACTATATTCTTCCTCTTTATTTTATTTGTTTCTATTTGACTTGACACGTCTCTTAAGAAATAATAAATAAAAAGATAATTTACATGTTGAAAAATGAATAAGAATATTTAATAGAAAGGATAAAATAGATACAAAATGATAAATTATCACTTGATTTTTCAAACTAAATAAGTAAAATTGAGCAACTATTTTTAATATTTTAAGCGAGTAAAAATATACTGAGGGAGTATAATTAGTACTATATATCTTTGGGTAATGCAAAAACAATGTGTGGAAATAAGACATCGTGGTCCAGACGATGAACATCACATATTGTAAATAACAAACATTTATGATCTAATCAAACTTCCAAGAAAACCAACTTACTTCATTTCCAAAATTAATCTTTTCTTGAAATATTATTTTCATAATGAGTACTCATTTATTATAATAATAAAATAATAGAGTAAGGTCTGAAAATATGTTTTCTTGTAAGTTAGTTCTTTGTAGTATTATTAGTTAGACAGTCAATTTCTTGTTGATTTTCTTTTTCCAAGTACTTTGCTTTCTTCCATATTGCCAGTGCTTTGGGTCCTATTTTATGTCGTTGGCTGTTGTATTCAAAAGTCAAATATGAGTTTTTTTTTTAAATAAAAAAATATTCAGGTTTCGATATTCATATTGGGATTTGATTCATGTAGCAAGAGAAGCGTATTTATCACATATTTTTCTATATTCAGATCTTGAAATCGAAACCTATGATTAAAAAAAATATTCTATCCATTACATCACATTCTTTTATGGTCAGCTAAGAGCTTCTTATAGTTAACTCAATAATTGACTCCATTCTTCATGAATAAATATTTCCTAGTATTCGAAATATTGCATTGCTTTGGTAAATTAAAATGTTTCAAATAATTAGTATTCCAATAAAAAATAATTTTTCTTTAAATTTACTATTGCCGGTCCAAATAGTGATATATTATAAGAGAAATAGATTATTATTTAGAAACATACTTTTATATGATTAATAAGGCTAATATATATATATATATGGTGGATAGAAATCTTAAAAGATGTATACTACGGATTAGAAGTGGTAAATTATATTGTTCGCTCCATTTCAATTTATCTGATACAATTACTATTGAAGAGTAAAGGAGCTTTTCTTTGACTCTATTTTATTTTTTATATATTTTAAATTTTTTAAATTTGTTGTAACTTAGCTTGTAATATCTTTTTATATATTTTTTAAATATGTAATTTTTATATCCAAAAATTTAAATTTTGTATGTCTAGTTCACGTCAAAGCTTATTAGATAGTCTGCTTTCGTACTCTGAATCTCATCACATAAAATGAGGTGGTGAGAATAATACTCCTATTATATTTTATTTATACATTAGTCAAAACCTAAAGGTATTTTATGGGAAATTGAACCAATGCACGAACACATATACGCATCCAACTTAAAAAAGAATGAAAAATGTAGCATACAAGTATACATAATTTACGTATACTTTGTCTTGTATTTACTTATTTGTCAAGTAGTAATCAAGGTTTCTATAAGTTCTAAACTAAGGGTATATCAAATTTTTTATTAGTTTCTTTTTTTGAGGTTGAAAAATTGTGTGGGGATGACGTACGTTTTGATGCTATTTATTTTTGCTTGTTTTATTCACTGAAAAATAATTATTTTAGTATTGGAATTTAGTTCTTGGTGAATTTTGAAATAGACAAAGTATGATTTGTTTTGTACTAGACTTTGATTTATTGTTTGGAATTTTATGCCTTGTCTTCTTCTTTTAAAAGTCTAATTTTCACTTGAGTTCTTTTTTAGACCTGAGAAAGTAACATGTCTAAGTTACACAACTGATGAAATAAAGTGATAGATGAATCAAGAGGTGTTTGTCATACTCTCCCTTCGTGTTTGGTACCCACATTAAAGTCTGACTAAATCTAAGTTGAAAATCTCACATTTGGGGTGTAAAATGCTCCCTAACAAAGACGACTATGTGTACTCGAGGGGATTCAAACCTCTGATTAAGGATGATGAAATACTTACCACTCCATCATAACTCTTGTTGATACTTTTTATCGTCCTTAATATACAGTATGATTTATAGTCGTACTTTAAAAAAAATAAAAATAGTATCGATACAAGTCCAATTTTAATCATGACTAGCTAGAAAGAATCTGAACAAGATTCTGATAATATGCAACTACATTTAACATTTTTATGTTATTTCTCAATATCATATTGGTGTATGAACTATTGTACGTATGAAATGATATATTTTTTGCAGATATTCTTTTGGTGAATAAGATGGATTTGTCACGTGAAAAAAATATTAATTAGATAAGAGAAAAAAAGTAAGATTTTTGTCATTTTCTCAAATATATACGAGTACAACTTATAAAGTAGGCTTCAAGTTTAGTTTTTCATATTTGAAAATTTACAAGTTATCAACGATTTCAAGTTATTATGAAATTTGGATCTAGGTGAAAAGAAGAGCAATATACCCTATTAGAGTTTTCGATGTTGTGTTTAGAAGACGCTTTTTTTTTTTAGTGAATATATATTGAGGTGATTTGTAGGGTAAAGATATCGTGTGAGACGTAAGCCTCATTAGTTCAGGTATATACTTAGGCATTGTAAACTTTTGTTTGGAACACAAGTTCAGAAAATCTTTGCTAATTAAATTTAAAATTGCTTAACATATCCTTAAATGAATAGCAAAAACACAAAATTTCAATTTGTTATTAAATTTACGAAGTTAAAAATATTAAAAATTACTTTTAAAAATTCTTAGCCCTAATCTTTATCTTCTCTTCATTGTTCCCTAGGTAAAGGAACAAAATGATCCATGAATGTGAAAATTACAAAGCAAAAATACATCATCTTTGTCAGTTGCTTTGATTTGATGTTTCTGATGGTAAGTTTCTTCTTTCCTCTTCTTTTTTTTTGTCAAGTTCATTTACAAATTTACACTTATATATATATATATATTATTTTTATTTTTTATAATATAAAAAGAGTGATTAGGTTATTACATGAAAAGTTCTGACTACTTTTTTTTGTCAATTTTTTTTCCATTAGATTTTTTTAGTCAATTTTGATTAACGTTTTTAAGATGCATAACAATATATCCAGTATAATTCCACAAAGTAAAAACTGGGTAGGGTAGAGTGTACGACTTTTTATTTTTATAAATAAGAGATTTGAAAATTAAATACAAACGACTTTTGCAGGATCATTATTTACTATTCATACAACTTTATCAGAAAATGTATTCTAAAGTCTAATACATATGTGCACTTAAAGTACTTGATAATTTAGGCGTAGATATATACATTGTCTAATTACATAAATGCACATTCTGTTATATATTATAGAGAAATAGAGGATGATAACATTAAATTAAAATTACATTTTAAAACAGTACATTTTTTAATTTTGTAGTGTTAGTTATGTGAAGCTTGGGTTTTTGATATATACAAGAAAACTAAAGTTGGGCTTTCTACATTCTTTCAACAAAATCTAAAAAGAGGCCGAAATTAATCTTAGTTTGCTCAAAAAGATTGGGCTGGCCTGCAAAAATGTTAGTGCATATCAAATGTGTCTCTTGGCCATTAGACTATGACTTCTATCAAGACAACTAGTAGAGCAACTTTCATATATAAAACACACTAACTAGTATATGTGATAATTACTCAATGTATCGATAATTTTAATAGTTACGTATTTTATCCAAGTTGTCTCTAGATACACTATATTTGTCAATACGTGTAATGTATATGCATGTAGATACAATGTATCTAGCGAATGTATTTCTCCTTTCTCCCTCCCTTGTCCCTCTACTTTTTTTTTTGTATTTGTGTTTCACAATATATTTGTATTTTATAATTTCGTGTATCTGTGTACTCAATATCAAATATTCACTAATTTATTTAATGTATCTGTGTATATCAATTTCATCCAATAACAGTTTCACCATGCTAATGGCATCACAACTTTATTAGCATGATAAAACTTAAGATTAAGATGATAATAAAATGGATGTGACAGTAAACAAATAATTAAGGCATGGACCGACATGTTGTCATTTAATAACATAACTAACTAACCATACACAAGTGAACAACATTTATATTTAGTTCAGAATTGATTTGTACATTACATCCTTAAATTTTACTCATTTATACATTCATTACCTGCCAACATAATTAAATAAGTTCTTGTAAGAGAGAAGCTATGCTTTTATTGCTGGAAAATCTAAAGGGAATTTCTCATCATTATGAATTTAGAATAATAAATTTTAAGTAGATACTATAGGATGTTTGGTACGATGGAAACTGTTTTTTTTTTTTACGAAAAATGTGTGTTTGATCTAATAATTGTTTAGTAATCAAAAATATATTATTTCAAGAAAAATTATATATAATCTAACAAAACACTTTGGAGTGGAATGGTCAAGGAGTGTGGATTGGAGCGGGGAGGACTGAGGAGATAATGAGTGTGAAATGTCATTTGTAAAATTTGTTTTTCCTATTTCCATTAGAAAAATCGCTTTCCTTGTTTTAGATATTCAAAAAATTATACAAAAATTTTATAAGTTGCAATTCTTTATATATTAGTCTGATGGAATAATTACATCCTAAAATGTTGGACACTAAAATTCAAATACTTAATTAACTCTCGAAAATTAAAATATGACAACTATAGGATGAAGTACTGACATGATTGGCAATAGCAGGATTGAAGAACAATGTCATGAAAACATTAAGACAATTTTATTGAGAAAATGATGGTCCAACTAAATAGCATTCCTTGTGGGTTATGGCATGTGGAGCTTTAAAATGGTGGGCCATTTTATGTGTGCCAATTTCAATAACTACTGAAGTTGAAACTATATATGGGGAAGCAGTTTTAAAGCAAGTATTTCTTATAAGAGATAGCAAGTTTGAATTTTGAATTTTGAATTTAATATCGTTTTTGATAGGAAGTGTTTTATTCTTACAATGTAATATTTTAGTGTAAATTTAAATTTAATTAAGCTTTAAAATAGATATCAGTCACCAAATATCGAGTGGATAACAAAAAAGTCATAATTTAGAAGTAATTAAGTAGGGGAATTAACAAAAGTTCATGCCTTTGTGGATTTTACTATGAATAATTATGAATACTCCATACTTCATATGTTTAATTATGACATGAATTTAATTTTAATTATTTTTTTAAGTACATTGTTGACACCTAAATCATTCAACTACTTTGAAAAATATTTATTAAGCTAAAAACAAGTGAATCAATGGAACTAATTTTAAATAAGTTTGTTATAATTTCTTTGAATTTTTTAAGTTAACTTTTTTAATATTTTTTTTTTACTTTGGTACATAACTTGACTTGGGCATAATATTAACTTGTTATATCTCTCTTTGTGATTTAACCAAAAAAAAAATTGTTTTAAAGATTCATTTGTGCCTTATAAATTTACTATAGTGATATTCTTAATGGTACAAGGTCTTTTGAGAAAAATTGAACAATCTTAGATTAAGATTAGGCAATATTACATCATATTATTGGACTTAATTAGCCTAACAACCAATATCAGAGCAAATGATTCAATGAGAAGAGTATGAAGATGATAAAGTCGACATACATGAGGCTCAATGACTTTGCCCGTTTATGGACTGATTAATTAGGCCTCTACTCGTAACTTTAGAGAAGTATATACAAAAATAAGTTAGCGGGCTTTGATTGCCATAAATTTATTCTTAAACTATATAAAATGATTCAAATTTATCTTTCGTTAATAGTTGACTCAGATTTACGTACTATTATCGTTATAAAGATTTGCTCTTTACCCATGACAAGTCACTAGTAGTGGAGGAAAAAATAACACAATGATAGAAATACAGAAAATATATTCTCTAATGCATATAATTAAAAAGAGAAAAAAAAAGATAAAACAATGGATACAAAAGGCAAAAGTGTTTATAAAGGCGATTGCTTTAAATGCAAAACAGCTTTGATTTTGAACTTTTTCTATTGGCAAATAGCATAAATATAAAATAAATTTAAAAAATAAAAATAAAAAAGATGGATAATGATGAGACTTTGAGAGATGTTATAATAATCCAAAGAAAATTCCATTCTACTTGGCATGTTTTGTCTCATACAATAACAACTTTTTGACCTTTGGGTAACAAAAAAGCAATTTTGGTTGAATTTTTGTGGTTTATGTAATGAGGAAATTACAGTATTCATCATTAATGAAAATATAATTAAAGATGGGAAATTCTTGAATTAATTAAGAAAACTAATGGAAAAATCCTTTTGGTTAGAAAATTTGATCAAAATGGTATTTTACCTTTGTTATTTTATTTTTTTGAATATTTTTATCCTTTTAATTTTAATACATTTTAACTTAAAAATGAAAAAAATATCAATTTATTTTAAAATAAAAAAGATATTATAGTTTTTTTAAATTTCTGGCCAAATTTTCTGGTCATTTAGAATTACTCAAAACTATATTGGAGGCAAAAAGTTTATGTTTTGAAAATTCTCTTCAAAATACTTCACACATGTCCAAATAAAATAAATATAGTAATAATTTTTTATTTAATTCTCCTTCTCATCTCAAATTATATGTCACACTTTTTCTTTTAATTTGTCTTAAGAAAAAGTTACAAAATTATTATTAAAAATAAGTTAATTCCAAAAAAATAAAAATTGCTCTAAATGAAATTTTTTTCTACATAAATTTCTATAATTTATTTTAAATTACAAATTATGAAAAAGTCTTTTTTTAAAAAAGAAATTATCATGTCAAATTAAATCGTATATGTCATCATATATTTGACTTACTGCCATAGGGATAATTTTACAGAATGTGCAGAAATAGGGACTTCTTTTTTCATTTTTTTTTATTTTTATATATATATACTTTGAGATTATTATTTTTTCTCGTAAACATTTAGTTTGTCAGTCATGCTCATGCGTAAGTGCTAAAGATTTTCATATGGTCAATTTTTCATTATGAAGTGCCATAGTGATTCATGTCCACTGAATATAAAAGGACTTCTTTTTTCTTTTTGGTTTTTGGTCTTCTTACCTTTTTACTTCATAAATTATTTTACTCTAGAGAGAGGGTTTTGAAAACGTATCGAGAGAGAATTAGATTTGATAAGATAATGTGGTAAATAAATAAGAAGCAATTTTTTAGCAAGACACAAAATGTATAATTAAAACTTTTAATATAATTTCACAAGATTTAGTTTCGATCAAATAACGATTTTTAGCCAATTGTATTAGAGAGGGAGAGACAATTTCGAAAGACCTAAATGGTTGCTACGGATTGGGTGGGGGTGAGGGGGGTGTTTTTATTTGATCGTAATATTTTAATTTGACACAGAATTTAAGAAAAAGAAAATTTGAACCTTGTGGTATTAAATTAAAGATATGTAGATCGTATCAAGATGTTCTTTGATCTTGCTGTAGAAACATGTAACGTGGAAAGTTGAAATTAATTAAAGAATTATCGAAAAAAGAAAGATACATTTTTTTCAAACGGATTGTAAAGAAAAGTAAGATAAATAAATGGCTATGGAGAAAATACTTGGTTTAATTTGTTCTCCCCTCCCCCCCCCCCGCCCCCCCCTGCCCCATTTCTATGCTTAGTTCTTGATTTACATATTTATTATGATCAGACTCGTGAATAATGTAAAAGTAAATAAATGTGATTATCTCATTTAAAAAGTTTATGCAGTCAGAGAAAACACATATGTTATTTTATTATTCTGATAAAATTCTAGCCAAATTTTCTAGTCAAAAAGATGTTTTTCTTATATAATTAAGGAAATTTATCTTTATTTAGTGAGAATTTATTGATAGATGAAAAGTAAGTGACACCTATGGATTTAATTGATGCAGCCAAAGAAGATTCTACTTTTCTTTATTTTGTGTATGGAAAAGCAAAACAAACTTCTTTTTCAATCCTTTATTAGTATTCAAACCTTCTTGAATAATGTTGGACAACTAATTATGGGCATTACTTGAAATATAAGCTAACTTCAAAAGATAGGTTATATAATTAAGCTGTCTCCAATGATTAAAAAGTATATCTTTCTATAGCCTTTTTTTTTTCATTTCGTATTCGGTACTTGGAGCTCAATTAATTTAAATTCATGCAGTGTATGGCTCCATTTTAAGGGAAAATACTTTCTATAAAAAAAAATTCATATTCAAAGCTCAACTAATTTAAATTTGTGGCTGAAAGGAGCACCACATCCGTTGATATAGTATTTTACAATAGGTCACATCTACAATTATTTAGTTAACTGAAGTGCAGACATGATTTTTTGAAGCAATTTATCAAGGCCAGCAATATATAGGGTCACATTACAAACCTCTCAAGCCACTAGATACTTTATTATTGTCTCAAATATTATTTGGTCTTATATACCATCACTATCAGTGTAATATTATTTAGAATTAACATGTATTTTGAGGTGTACGTGATATATTATGTCATCTAATTTAATTTTTTAAAACATAATAAGTGAGAACATAATACAAAAATTGATTAATTGGAATTCACGTCAAATCGACTTGGTAATTAAGATATTAAATATCTTTGATGATAATTAATTTGAATTCATATTAAATTAAGATAACACTTATTTTGAAATAAAGATCGCAGAAAACAAGAATGTAAATGGGGCATGCATTGTCTGTCCATATTTATATATCTATGGTATGTCTATCTGTTACGTAGGGCTACACCAATTTTGATTGCGTTTTTAGGCTATGAACTAATAAAACAGAAAAACAAGAAAATGTGGGTTTGACATCATTTCAGTAAAACTATAGAAAAGAAGGGCTTCATGATGCACTAGACTTTTAGTAAGAATCAATCTTATTTGCTTCGGTGCACGTTTGATCATGTTTTATTATAAAAATAATACGTAATTGATAGTCAGAAATTAATTGTGTTTGGTTATGAAATGAATTAGAATCGTGTTTGAGTTTTTGTGTAAAATCATTTATTTTTAAAATAAAAATGATATTTAGAAATTAGTTGTTTGGCTAGGAAATGAATTAGAGTCGTGTTTGAGTTTTTATTGTATAATTAATTTGAAGTGAAAAAGTGAACACTAACTTTTGTTATTTTTGAAAAATTTTGACAAAAAATGAAAACAGAATTTTCTGGATTTTTATGACCAAACTTGTTTTCTTTGGAAAAAGTGGGGGAAAAAATCATGGCTAAACACCCCATTATAGTCGTTTAGTTAATGAGATGAGTTTGGATATCTCAAAATTAAATTTAAAAATAAATTTATACATTTAGTCTAATAAAGTACAAATTTAATTCTGAATATTTCACATTATCTTATTAAACATAATGTTATTTTATTTCATCTTTCAAATAAGATAAATTAGTTCAAAAATTATAATCTCAAAACTATAATTTTAGAATAATATAATCCGCAAACTAAACGACACTTAAATTTAATGTTTAATTCCTTTTTCTTTTTGAAGGAATAAGTAATGGGCAAATATTGCACATAATTTTGTTGTCTGCACGCATTGCTAGTGTTATCCATACGCTTCTCTAGTTATTATTCTCTCTTTGTTTAATTTCTATTTTAATTTTCTCTCTATTTTAATTTTGTGAAAAATGATTCATCTCATTCACTTTTTGGTTATAATTTGTTCACAAGTTTAAGTATTATACTAGAAATAGAGTTTTCTTTCTATCGTGAATCAATGAAAAAATTATGTTATACAATATGATTCTCTTATTTTATTTCCATAACCAGCTCATTAGAAAACTCATGACGGAGAATAGAATCTCATTAAAATACTGAAAATTTTTCTAATAATTTTTTATATAAAATACTATTATTTATATGTTCTTATTGATTGATTCAATCAAAATATTTATAAAATAATCACATAATATATTTTGAAACTTTCAATTAAAAAACAATAACTATTAAATTGTGGACATCCAATTACAACCATGCACTAACAAAATTCCTTAATGTTGTATCATTATCAATTATCATATTTCAATATATAAAAAGCTAGCTCAATCAAATTATTTATTTATGAATCTATCTATCTTTATGTGTATATTAAATAATACTTTATTTGTTGGGGTCCTTTGCTTACCCATGATTTCATGACGATCATGTGAATGAATAGCAAAGGTTTTAACTTATCAACCAAAAGTTCCCTTTTCATTTTCAAGCAAAACATCATCGTCGAAAGATTTTTTGTTTCTTTCTTACGTTAGTTTGTGTCCTTTCTAGCACATGAACTAGAGAAAAGCAAAATAGCCTAAAAGAAAAATAACAATACTAGCGTTTTAAGTGATCGAGAGAGGCGAGATTGAGATGATTCGAATATGTAATTAAAGAGAAGATGCACATATGTTTTAGTAAAAAAGTGTGAGAAATTGACTATAATGGGTATTATAAGGAGAGATATAGGTAGATCAAAAAAGTCTTTGGGAGAAGTGATTAGATAAGACATAACGACTCATCTGCATCTTACTGAGGACATGCATGACCTTAGATAAGAAGATCTATAGAGGCCGAAAATTAAGGTTGAAGGTTAATTAGTAGGTCGACCGTTGTCTAGCTTTCTTTTGATCATTATTGTTATTATTACGCTATCACTATCTTGTTCTTCATTTTTATTGTCCCACATTTTCTTACTGACCGATAGCGTATTGAGAATCATATGTCAAAATACACCAAGACCTGGGTCCAGGTTCTATTTTCTAGGAAATAGTAAAGATAAGATGATTCTGATATTTACTTCTATGGAGTCGGATGTGAGCTTATCACCTACTAATCTTACTCAAAAAAAGTCAATGAGAATAAACACATCAATAGCAACAGACGCTGAGAAAGAAATCCTTGCTTTTATATAAATCACTAATTTAAAACTACTAAATAATTTTGAAAACTTGTAGAAATAAAAGATTAAACTTTTACTCCAACTAGTTATTATCAAGCTCTAATTATACAAAAAGTGCATATGCAGGGGCGTATGCAGGAGGGGGTCACCGGGTTCATGTGAATCCATGCTCCACTCCTGAAATCATATATAGTAGTGTTATATTTTTATTTTTATTTTAAAATATAGATGTGTGAACCCACAATCGAAGTGTCATATAGTGGAATGATGATTGAGTGCACCTCTCAGTGAGATTATAAATTTAAATTTTATATCTATCTTATACTATTTTTCTTTTTAAAATTAGGCAACACCTCTCTAAGTGGTTATTGGTAGCATTTTTGGTATTATAATTAATTAATCATTTCAATTTTGGATTTATATATTTAAAATTTTAACTGTTTTCAACGATACGAAACTAAGTGTCAAATCAATTAGATTCACCTTTTCATAATAGTGCACTATACACCCATCATTCCGAAATCTTAGATACGCCTATGTGTGCATATGTGTTGAATTGTTCTGTTATTTTTCTTCCGGATATACAAATCAATTCCCAATAAAGTTTTCCAACTCCATACTTTAAGTGTGAAGAACAATTCACTCCGGAATAGTTTGGCATGAGATATAAAAAATAATAATTTTAAAATAAAATATAAAAAAATTATTTATTTTGAATTTAATTGGGGGTATAAATTAGTTTCGGAATTATTTATCCCATTATATTGTGATATAATGATGGAATAGGTTTTTCAATATTATCTAGTGAGATTACTGATCACATGATTAATTATCTCTTTTGTGGGATAATGTATTAAAGAATAAAAAAGTCTCACATTGATAGTCAATGAGATAAGTGTGTATATAAGGCTTGAACAATCTTTTTCTCTTTGAACTAGTTTTTGGGGTATGAATTAGGTCCAATACCTAATTTTATATAATATCAGAGCATGACTCATCTCACCTAATATTGAACCCTCAAATTTATGAAATGAATATTTTCTTTTGAAGACTCGAATAATATTTCTATCTTTAAGCTAATTTTTGAGGATGTAAATTAAACTCAAAATCTAATTTTACATAACTTTGTCCATCCTATTCCTCAGATCAAACAATATTATGTCCCTATTTTTTAGTCCAATAAACCATATACTTCTCAATAAAAGATATATTCTCTAAATAATTTCATTACTAATTACGTATTATGATTTTAAGATAACTGTTTCTCAACCAAATGATTCCTCGCAATATAATTAATTAATTAATTATTTTAGTCACAACAAACATATGCAGCATTAAGTACCAATTATCCTGTCTGTTCCAGTTTTAGTTTTTTGTTTAATCCTGCACATGGACTTCATTTTCATATTCCAAATTTATAGGTAGACTCATTTAATTTTCCCTTTCTCCCAAATAAACTACCATTCCATATTTAGCTTCTTAAAGATTTTGATGGACCATAATTTTCCTTAAATCTTTAATTTCTTGACACAAAATCTGGGATTTCATTCTAATAATAACAATTTATCTTGATTAATATTATAATAATAACACATTCGATGTAATTCTTCAGGTAAAATATGGAAAAGGTATGTATACATATATTTTTTTTTTTTTGAATAGTTTATCTCAACTTTAACAAATATAAGAACCATATTATTGAAGAGCATATTTAAAATACTATTTTAAACCCCATTCCAAATATAAATGACCTTTTTTGTTATTTTCTTTCCTTTGGTAACCACTTGTGTTTTTCCTTGTTTCACTCCAAAAAGACAATAAAATAAAAAATTAGGGGTGTGTTTTATGGAGGATTTTTTTTAATTTTTTTTTTCATGTTTCTTTGCTTAAATTTTTTGGAAATAAAACATTTTTTTTCTTGGAAAATCGATTCCTTAAAAATGAAGAAAATAACTTTTCTAATGAAAATAGAGAAAACATATACCATAAATTACATTCACGTTCATTTTGTCCTCCCACCCTCCAACAAATCTGATCTTCACTACCACCTCCACCCCATACCCCCATCTCCACCACCCTTATTTCTCGCTCACATTTCATAATATTTATCTAAATTATATATAAATATATATTACTTACATATCAACTTAAAAAAGAAATAAAAATTCATTTATTTTTAAAAAAAATTCCAAAAGAAACATAATCCATAACAAATATTTTCGTTCATATCGAACATACCCTAGATTAAAGTCAAATATGAGAATTATCTCAAACATAATTAGCAAAAAAAATAAGAAAAGACCAAATTAATTAAGTAAACATTGCAATTTGAATATGTAACTTTGTTAACACTAAAACAAAATAATATTTTGGAATTAAACTAAAATCAACCCCTCCTTATCCTAAAAAATTACTAATAATATAAACATATTTGAAGTGTTTATATTCAAATTTGTACAGTTTCCTTATCACGTGATAGGCTCTCTATTTTTTTTCCCTTCTGTACATAATATATGCTTTTTTATAGATCCATGGTTAAAAGGTTGAAAAGAAATTTTCCTGTGTAGGTTATTTCTTAAAATGCAGCAAAATGACAAAAAAATAAAATTAAAAATTACTATCAGTCCTTCCAGCACCCCCTCCCCCCACCCCCTCCTTATTTCTGAAATGAAATTTCAAAATAATATTTGCTTTTTGAAAATGACTTTTAATATATATAGCCGCTCTATCATAATAATCACTGTCGTTAGCTGAATATATATCAATTATTTTAAGATAGAGTAACTATTTTTGAAGCACCCTCGATTAAAATTTAGATATACAGAAAAAAATAGTGAAGTAAATATGATAACTAATAAGAAAAAGAGTGCAATATTTACAAGAAAGCAATAAGAACATCAACATAATAATGCAACTGAAACACAATAAACAAATGATAATACAAGAAAATTATAAAAATATGCAGTAATTATGTATAAAAATATTCAGTAATTATGTATATATCAATATACAAAATGCATATAACCTTTTTATTGTTATTTTGATGGAGCGATGGCGATTCAATTCATGTGGCACAATTGATATTGAGAGTTAATAAAAAATTGAATAAATTTAAAAAATACTTCTTATGTATTTTAAATTATTCATTAGTGTGATTTATAATACTTTAGTATAATTTTTAAATCCATAAATTTCATTTAAGAAATTTACAGCTAATATATCAAAATTCACAAGTAAAATTTAAAAATTTAAAACTCAATTATATCACGTAAATTAAGGCGAAATGTATATAAATTAATCTATAATCAAGTTACGACATTTTATCAGTCAAAAAGTATCAAAAGCATGTCATGTCACCAAAATGGTGAAGCTCATTTGGCATACCATAACTTGAAAAAAAGTATAATTTAACTAAGCTGGTATATTTGTTACTCCCGTTCCAATTTACTATTGGGAGTGTTCGATACTCAGAAAAATATTTTTCGAAAAATGCTATAAAAATTTATTTTTAGAAAAATAAAAATCTTAAGAAATGAGGAAAATGATTTTCCTAATGAAAATATGAAAAAAGAAGTTACTCTAACATTAGTACAGTGTTTTCATTCTCCAACACATCTCATCTCACCCTATCCTCCCACTCCCATAATCCATCATCCCCACCACCCCACACCTCCTACAATATTTATTTAAATTATATAAAAATATTTTTAGAATAATATTTATTACTTATCATTAAACATATGAAAATAAATAAGAAACCTACTTATATTCTTTTAAAATATTTTTAATTCATGGTGAAGAAAATTTGATCGTATTATCTATGGGCCATGTGGGTCAACCTGAATTCGTATCTAGAAAACATGTAAATAGCTATGTATTATACATGCGTAATATATTAGTAAAAAATAAAAGGAAGAGACACAACTATCGAGATTCTTTCCAAAAAAGTTGTATCGCTTTAGAATTATAAAAAAATGTTATCTTAACAAAAATTCAACATACTTTCTTCTTGAAAAAAACTTTACAAACCGTTCTCTATTCTCCTCTCAAGTTCTTGTGAAATGATTTTATCGAAGATCATTCTAAAAAAAAACTTTTATAATAGCTAACATGATTATAAACTACGACTATTTTGATAATTTGTGTTTTATAAATATGTAATTGAATCATTGAATTAGTAAAATTTAACTAATCATCCAATAAATTGTGTGTTTAATTAAATTCTTCTGAAACACAAATTATGTAAAGGTCCATGCATGTTTCATTTACACAAAAAAGCTTCATAAGCTATGTTGCTGATGTGTTGGAGTGATAACTACTCATGTCTTGGATTCAAGTTCTCTTAGGTATAGAGTCGTTTTTGTCAAAAACTTCATTGTTGATACTGAATACAGGCGAAATACCCCCAAAAAAATCAAAATTTTGATGACATTTATTTTTCCTTTTAATTACTCTATATTCTTTTCAAACTTTTGTTCCCCACAAATCCTAAACCTTTTCACTTTTTTACCACAGCAAAATTTGATTGTAATCTAAAGCATATCTTGTCTTTCCTTTAAACAGTGTATTCCTTGTACTTTATAAACAATGCAACCCCATTTCCCTTTCAATTCTTAAAGCATACCCCACTTTTACACAACCCCTCTTCCTCCTTTGCTTCAAGCTCTGAACAATTTGCTCAAAGTTCAGAGCGTTATAAGGTACAAACTTCATACTGGTATGCTGCTTCACTTACCCTTTTTCATTTCTTGTTTTTTCATCCATTTCCATACATATTTCAGTTGTTTTAGTACCACAAAGTGGAATCTTGAAAGGGGGGAAAATGTGTGGTTTTTTTGACTAAAGGGTGTTTAAAGATACAATTTTTATTGTGTTTTCTTGATTGTGCTGAAAAATGAGGGATTTCCCATCTTGTTTTGGTGAAAATGGGGTTCAAGTTGCTGATGCTTCTTGTTCAAGTGTTGTTGGTGTGAGTAAAACCCCACAGAATTTAGTAACCTGTGTCTATCAGTGTAAATTACTGGGGAAATCTTGTTTGATTACAGTTGTTTGGACTAAAAGTTTGATGGGTCAATGCCTTAGTGTTGAAATTGATGACATGTCTCATCAATGTCTTTGTAAAGTTGATGTAAAGCCTTCTCTTTTCTCTAAAAGAAAGGGGTCTAGGTCTTTAGAGGTTAATGCTTGTAAAATTGACATCCATTGGGACTTTTCTCTGGCAAAATTTGGATCTGGGCCAGAACCTGTTGAAGGTTACTATTTAGCAGTAGTGTGTAAAGGCCAGATGGTTTTGGCTATTGGGGATCTGAAGAAAGAAGCATTTAAGAAGAGTAATGCAACTCCCTCTCTTTCAAATGCAATGTTTATTTCCAAGAGGGAACACATATTTGGAAAGAAGGTATTTGGTACTAAGGCTCAATTTTGTTATACTGGTCCAATTCATGATATTACAATTGAGTGTGACTCTAGTGTCATTGATGATCCTTGCCTTTTGGTACGTATCGATTCGAAAACTGTAATGCAAGTGAAGCATTTGCGCTGGAAGTTTCGCGGTAACTATACTGTTTTAATTGATGGACTCCCTGTTGAAGTGTTTTGGGATGTTCATAATTGGTTGTTCAGTAGCAATTTTGGGAATGCAGTGTTCATGTTTCAAACTTGTTTGTCAGCTGAGAAGTTGTGGAATACACAAACCTTGTCTGATCTCTCTGTGATGCCTTGGCCTTATACAGAGAGTACTTTGAGCAATTCAAAATCACCTGGTTTGGGTTTTTCTTTGGTTTTGTATGTTTGGAAGAGCGATTAGTCGAGTGTTCTTCTAGTATTTCCCAAAAAAGATTGATTTTTTAAGATCTTGTTTGTGAACTTGATTTGAGTTATTTCTAATGAATATACTTTTTTCTTGTTACTTCCTTTTTCATCTCTTCATGTGCTATGATTATTACTTGAATCTTACGTTTCGTTTTATTCCTTTTAAGTGTCAATCTCTTTTGATTACTGGTTGTTATCTACTATTATGAATAATAATTGTGTCCATAAAGTGGAACTTTCCTTTGAGTATATGCAAACATCATTAGAGACAATCAAACTCATCATAATGGTAGTGTCTAACATCATAGCTTTGGGTAAGTAAAGGTTCCATTTTTGTATGGTAAAATGTGAAATGTATTAGTAAATCTTCAGACTTTGCATGTAATATGTAAAATGATTCCAAAAAAACTGGATAAAACACCGGTAAGCAAGTCCTGTGGAGCTCCAAACTTAGAAGGTTTGTGTTATACATTGAATCATCCCCATGGAAGCTTGATAACTGTTATGATAAACTACTTTGTTACTGATTTTAAACTTCTTACTATAACTTGCTGTGAGATTAAGAACATGAAAACTGGGAACGTTGCATACTTTGGCACGTTGAGTACTAGTTGGTCTGCTATTAGATCTACAGATGCAAGAAATGATATTTGCTTTTGTCGGCTAAGTGTAGAGATTTGAAGGTATATACTCCTTTGAGGTACCACTGAAATGGAATGCTATCCGTAAACATAGATTTCACTGAAGTACATGCTTGAGTTGAGTAGTTGCATACATTTCTTGAAGGCAATTGCTATGCAATCTTGTGTTGGCGAACATATTTCACCATTCATTTCTTTGTTTTGTTAATTTCAATTCAGTGGTGATTTTCGGTTGGAGATCATTTGTCACCAGCCATTTGGTTTTGTCCTCTGGCAATAATAACATAATTGAAGGTCTTCAGCTGTTCTAAGACATTTTCTTTCCATGTGTTACCTCTATTCTGTGTGAGAAACTTAATGGTGAAGATAGAGTCTTGAGTCGTTGATCATCTCTACTCCAAACATTCAGCCATGAAGTATATGTAATTTTATATGCCGTCTCATTAACTTCTCTGATATGCAATTTCATACAATTTGAGTATCCGGTGGATATGTTGTCTCTCTAACTGGTTTTTGCTTTAGGCCTTTTAAGGATTTTTCATGCCCTCAGCTGTAATTTAGTTTGGAATATTTGAGCAGCTGCAGTTGATTTTTTCGTTTCCCCTTTCAATTATTGCTGGCTTTTAGGTTTCTTTTGCTGTCATTTAAGGCTACCACCAATGTTGTCAAAAGCGCGCTTAAGCCCTGAAACGAGGCTGTGCAGTTTAGTGTCGACATCAAGTTTCTAAGGCATACTTTTTTTGTCAAACAATTAATATGTCTGTTCATGTGTTCGTGCCTATAATTACTAGTATTGCACTAAATCTATCTATTATGCATTTTTTTTTTAACCCTTCACGTCTTTTTTCATGAAAATCCACATTTTATTTAGTGTTTAAAGCCCCAATTTTAGGGATTTTTTGCTCTTTTTGTTTTTGATAACACTGCTCAGCACTCATCCAATAATACCTGGAGGATGACTTTTCCTAAACTTTTATAAATCTTTGCACCTCCACTTATTGCACTTGTTTGTCTTGTCTCATTAGAAGTGCTGTGGCTCTAGACAGCTAACTTTACATGAAGGATTTCTGCATTTGCACTAGCAAAAAAAGAAGAAAAAAGGTAGCTTACAGCATTTGATTCAGGAGCATGAACACCCAGACAATAGGTAAAAACTTACCTGCACCTGATGCCAAGGTAATGTATGTAATTTCACATATAGAACATGCTCGACTCACAGAAAGAAGTATCTCAATTTACAAACATTGTATTTAAACTAACGACAAAACATTAGATTTAAACAAAGACATTGATCGCGATATGTAACAACCATCCAAACAACAGTCCATTCAGTGAAAACACTTCATCACAGGATTAGATTACATAAAAAGCCAACAAATAACTGATAGATGATTTTGAAACAGAGGATACATTGGAAATATGAAACTCTAAATATCTTGAGACAAAGTTACAACAGTTGCTATAACTATTATTCTCAACACTCACAACCAAGATTATTCTCCGGCAAATATAAAACTAAGACACATATTTACATGAAATAGTTGGCACATTTTTCACTACTTACAACACCTAATATGTCTCTTTTACTTTATTATCTATTCAGCAATCTCAATGCTGTATTTTCTTTACTGTTACCAAATCTAAAGTAGAGCCATACATTTTATGCAGAGCTTGAGCAGACCAGCCATGTCCATCATCAACTGTAGGCATCCTAACTTCCATGAAAGGCATAGGAGCATGCTGAGTCCCGCGCACCATTACGCCAGCAAAGACTCTCAGGACATTGGAAGCATCAATGTCCATGCACACACTAATCTCTGGAATACCTTTTGGTGCTGGAGGTATTCCTCTGATCTTAAAATAGCCTAGGAGATGATTGTCTTCTGCTGCTTTCTCGTCACCTTCGTAAACAAGGATCAATGCTTCAGCTTGGTTATCATGGACAGTAGTGAAAATCAGTTCTTTCCTTACTGGTGTTGTGGTGTTCTGATGAATAACTGGTACAAAGTCACTTCCATCAGCTTGAATGCCAATGCTTAAAGGAGTTGCTTGGATGGTTAACAGGTCCAAATTCCCAAATGGGTCACTAATTCCTGAAGCGACTGCTCCTTCCAGTGCTGCACCACGTACAGCTGCCTCCAGCGGGTTCATTCCTGAATAAAGCTCTTCTCTTTTGCATATACTCGTTACAATGTTCCGAACCTTTGGAATGTAGGAACAACCACCAACAATTATAACATCATGTACATCTTCCGCTTCTAGTTTAGCAGCTTGCAAGCAACGTCTTATCAGAGCTTCACAGTTCTCGAAGACTTGTTTGTTCACCTCTTCAAACTCTGCCCTCGTGAGAACCTTAGATAATTTTATTCCATTTCCCAAGTCGACATCAATCGGGACACTCATATTGAATGAGAGTAAGTGGATAGCATCCTGGGTGGCAACTCGAAGCAATCCCATTCTCTTTATTTCTTCAATTCCATGGCTTGAAAATAGATCATCCATGTTTGGTAAGAGGTGATGCATCAGATTTTGAAGTAGATCCTCACCTCCAACCGTGCTGCCAGCCAAGGCCTTGATCTGCGAAACACCACCTGCTGTAGCTGTTATAGCTACGTCACAATACCCTGCACCCATATTGAATATAAGAGCTATCTTTTCACTCCCACTACCCATATTTTCATGTCCAGACTGCTGTTGCTGCTGAGCATATAACAGAGCAACTGCAGTTGGTTCAGG
Organism: Solanum chiquidenum; assembly: GCA_029582725.1. NCBI lineage: Eukaryota > Viridiplantae > Streptophyta > Magnoliopsida > Solanales > Solanaceae > Solanum > Solanum chiquidenum. The sequence goes on from JAJOOS010005803.1 coordinate 21,321, forward strand.
CATCAATCTTAGAACATGAAGCCCTGCCATGGCACAGGCTCGTTCGATTCGGGTCAACTGGAATCGGCTAAATGATACCGGAACTGTCAAAACCACATTCCTCACAGGACGTTTCAGTTTAACTTCAGCCATAGCTCTTAGTTCAACTAGAAAGATGGCAAGAACTTCTTCAGGCGTAGTGGACCTCCACATATTGTTCACTAAGGCAGCAATAAATGGCCTGACACCGATATTTAAAGTTTCAACCAAAAAGGGGAGGCTCTTGCTGGCATGAACCACCGGATCTGTATCGACTCTACCAATCAGACGTTTCATGTTGAAGATTGCAGCCCCAGACAACATGTCATATTCGTGAGCCAGTTCATCACTAACACCACCAGCAGGAACCTCATCTTTGAAGGTGACATATGATCTCATCAATTTCCGATTTCTCGTGTTCCTGATGAGCTCCACCTGAGATCCATTCCAAACTGCCACACTGCATTGTGATGTACCAATGTCGATCCCAATCGCTATCTCAGGGAAAGCGGATGAAGTTTTTTCCTCCCCGGTTGTTTCACTATCAGATACCACAGTATATGCTTGTTCAGCCATGAATACAGATTAAAGAACTCCTGCATTAACAATATATACATATTCGCTGATTCAATTATTTGCAAAGCAATATCAAAGTTCATCCGTTCCATACGATAATCACATAGCATATATCATGTTAGTCTATCGAGGGTCCACAGATAACTCACAGCTGAAGCTTAATGACCCTGCTTATTCTAGACTATAACTAGCAAAAAAAAAACATCTTGAATCATTAAATATAACAGCACAATAAGCTCTTGAGGTCACAGGTGAAATTTCTTCCTATCTGTCCAAGCCTTGGTGAACAGAGTTATCCGCATAAACTGCTTCATAATAACTGAGAGTTGTCCTTTCATATGACACAATTGCCTCTATTGTTCACAATTTCTCATGCTTGATTACCAACTTTTGACCTAATCTTGCCGTCTAACACAAAGGCATTTCCTACATAGTTTACTCTTCAATTACGAATTTCGAAAAATATGCACAAGTTAACTGGCTGATATACATTCAAGAACTCATATCCAGAACCAGAATGCTTCATTATTTCTATTATGACATATTAATTTCATTATATAAACAGCAAAAATAACAGCTTGTAACAAAATTCCAACTTTAATACTCCCCATCCACGGATACACCATCTTTTTTTTTCTGCATTCTGTATTCCAACCACCATATATATAAATGCTCTTAGTTTAAACTTTAAACTTTTTTTAGAAGATAAACTGATCAGTAAATAAGGCATAGGAAACTAATCAAATACAGAATTGACAAGTAGCTTACCAGTGCCCACCAAAATCGAAGCAACCAATTTCATTTGTGATTAAATAGATGAAATAAAGTAATCAACCCCACATGAAAAAAACTGAAACTTTGCATTTAGATGGACCAACATTGTTCACAAAGAAAACAACACATTCATAATGAAAAAAAAACAACAACAAATCTTTCTTGAGTTGGATTAAGTTTTAAGCAAAAGGGTGTTTATTAAAATCAAAGAAATATCAAGAAAATGCAGAAGGAATGAAATCAGAGTTTTACCTTACAACACAAACTAGAAGAACTCACTGTTAAAACAGAGAGAGGAACAGAATGGAGATTTACTTAGAGTAAGCAAGAATGTTGATGTTGAGAAGGTGAAGAGTAAAGTGGAGAAAAATGAGAAAATTATAGAGAAGTGCTGAGTAAATGAGAACTGAGAGAGAGAGAGCTGGAAAGTTCTATTTAGAAGAAACCGAATGAAACGCCCAATGTTCTAGACCTTCGAGAGAGACAGAGAAGGGTCGTGAAGGCGGTAGTATTCCGGGTCGGGTCGGGTCGGATTTTGATAACCCGTAGTTAAATGGTATGTGGATTTGGGCCAGGAAGGAAAGAAAGTGGGCCAAGGCTGTGAAGTTTATTGGGTTTGTAGCCAATATTATAGGGAAAATTACAAGAATAGTTTTGAAATGGAGAATTTACGTATATAGCCATTCAAAATAACTTAATTAAATTTTATAGCTATAGTTTTCTAATTACGATTCGTAGCTATATGTTGGGAGAGGAGATAGGCGAGCGAGAATGAGAGAGGCGAGCGAGATTGGGAGAGGGAGGAGAGAGGCGAGAGAGAGAGAGCAATAATTTGTATAATTCGCAACTCGTTTTGTATAATGTGCAGGTACGTTTGTATAATTCGTGTGTATTTGTATAATTGAGTAATACAAATTTCAGAATTATATAAATATGATAAAACTCGAAATAACGAATTTATACAAACACAAACTTTTGAACTTTAAACAATTATACAAATTATATTATACAAATTATTTTATGCAAAATTTGAAAACTACATGTTTATACAAACTTTAAAAAGTTATAATTTTTTTTGAATGTATCTGGTGATAAAACTAAAAACCCAAAGGAAATCACCGTCATATACAAATACAACCATCGTATACAAATACAAATCAAACGAAGAATTGTTAGTTGCGAATTATACAAACGTGGTGAATTATACAAATTCGAATCCTGCCCACGTAATAACGCTTAATGTTAGTCGCGAATGATAATTATAGCAAATTATAGCTATGATGACTAATTAAATAGTGTAAATTTGCTTAATCGTGTAATTTTTCCTAAATTTGGTAGTATTAAATTTTTTACCCTTATTTGTCTATGGCTAGCACTTTAAGTTTTAGCAAGTTTTGTCCTAGGGAAAGAACTTTTTTTAAATATATTTTCTCTTTTAATCTTATTGAATAAGACAAAGACAAGTCATATATGTACTAATATATGAGGTGTTTGTAACAAATTTTAAATATATAAAAATAAATAAATTATAATAAAATCTGAAAAAATAAGAATATTATTGATAAAATATATATGGGTACAATTCTGTTTCTTTATTTATTTTTCTTCTCCTAAGTTTTTTCGTCATGATTTGAAGGTCGTTAGTTTATGTATTTCTCGAATTAATGATGATTTGGACGTTATCTCCATAAAAGGATTTGTGGATCTTCTTGAAGTATTTGATCATCAAGAAGAGTGCATATTTTGATGTCTTTATAAATATCCCAAGACTTTATGAGATATTCGAGATGTTTTTAAGAAAAACAATATTTGATGTATTTATGATCTCTTTTTGTGAATACTCAAGAGTAATGGAATATTTTCATTCGAGATTTTGATCTTTGTGAATACCCAAAACTTGGATATTCTAGATGGAAAGGACTTTTGACTTTTGAACTTGGAGTTTTTCTTATGGGCTAAGCGGTAGGGCGGTTGAAAATTGAATTATAATTGATAATTCAATCGTAAAAAATTGACTTATTGGTATAGAGGTATTGAATTCAGTGGCGTGCACAAAAAAATTCGTAATCGGTATCACATTTTAAAAAATAAAATAAAATAAAAATAACGTAACACAATATATTATTATATCTTTTCTAATAAATAAATAAAAACATATTATAATTCTTTTCGATGAATTTTCACTTTAAGAAATGTATTCAAAATAATATCATTAATAATATAATACTAAATAGAGCAACTTTCACATATAGCAAACATAAAAATCATATTTGTATGTTATACCTATAGTTTGCATAATTGCGCTCCATAGCAAACATAAATATGTATATTTCGCTATACATATACAAAGAAAACAGTTGTATAATTCGCTATACATATACAAAGAAAGTAGTTGTATAATTCGCTATACATATACAAAAGAAGTCAGTTGTATAATCTGTTTCGGTATACATATACAAAAAATCAATTGTATAATCTGTGTTTGTATAAAGCGAGAAAGAGAGAAAGACAAGAGAAAATTGGGCAGGGGAAGATTGTATTTGTATAATCATAAGTCTATAGGACGAAAATATATGCATTTGTATTTGTATATACAATTTTCTCTCGCTTTATACAAACACAAACACAATGTATACATTTGTGTTTGTATAAAGTGAGAGAGGCGAGGGAGAGAACGAGAGTGGCGAGCGAGATCTGGGAGAGTGACGAGCGAGATCTAGGAGAGGGGAACGAAAATATATGTATATATAACTCTCGCTTTATACAAACACAAACACAATGTATACATTTGTGTTTGTATAAAGTGAGAGAGGCGAGTGAGAGTGGCGAGCGAGATCTGGAAGAGGGGAGAGAGGGGAACGAAAATATATGTATATATACAATTTTCTCTCGCTTTATACAAACACAAACGCAATGTATACATTTGTATTTGTATAAAGTGAGAGAGGCGAGTGAAAGTGGCGAGCGAGATCTGGGAGAGGGGAGAGGGGAGAGGGGAGAGAGGGGAACGAAAATATATGTATATATACAATTTTCTCTCGCTTTATACAAACACAAACACAATTTATATATTTGTGTTTGTATAAAAGCGAGAGAGGCGAGCTAGATTCCACCAGGGAGAGAGGCGAAAATAGCAATAGTTTGCTATAGTGTACAATTAAATCAAACTATGTTTATAACATTTAATTTGAATTAATAGTTTGTTATTATATACAATTTTCCCTACTAAATATTTGCTTATACAAAGCACCAAATATTACTAAACAAAAAAAGTCAAAGGAAAAAACACATAAAAATGAGGCTTGAACACAAAACACATAAAAGAAGCACCAAATATTACTAAACAAAGAAAATCAAAGGAAAAAATACATAAAAGTGAGGCTTGAACACAAACATACGAAACACATAAACAAAAAAAACAAATATCACTAAACAAAGAAAGTCAAAGGAGAAAACACATAAAAAAAATTAGGCTTGAACACAAAACACACAAAAAAAATTAGGCTTGAACACTAAACACACAAAAAAATGAGGCTATGAGGCTTGAACACGCAATTTGACCTGTGGAATTTCAACACAAAACTAACTAATCTATATGCATCTTTTATTCGAAGTTTATCACTTATAATATACTAGATATTTAGTGCCCGTGCCAACACGGGCCCAATAAATATTATTTTTTTTAATTTTAATTTATGTGATATAAATGAAATTTAAAAATCAGTCGATTTTTTATATGTTTTCTTAAAAATATATTTGAAGTTAATAAATTGTTGTGATTTATAGTATTTTTGCGTTAGTTTTGAATAATATAGGTTACTCATGTTTCAATTCACGTGAATAATCATAAATATTTTCAGTTGTTAATTAATTGTGAATTCTAGAAATTTTGACGTTATTTTCAAATAGTACATGTTACTTCTTCTATTCCAATTAGTCAACCAAATTTCTTATATGATTTAAAAATATTTTTAATTGCTAATTATTGTGATTTATAGCATCTTTTATGTAACTTTTAATAATATATAATTTGTTCAAATTCATATGACAATGATAAAATTTCAAGAGTCAACGAAATAAAAATTTAATTTTTAAAAAAAGTTGTACCTCTAATATATTTTGTAGCTAAAATATACTCTCTCCGTCCACTTGTATTTGTCATGTTGCGCTTTTTGAAAGTCCATTTGACTAATTTTTAAAGTTAAATTAGATTGTATTAATTCGATATTTTAAACAAAAAATTTAAATATGCAAAATCTATACAAAAAGTACTATAAATTGTAATTTTTTGCATATCAATATGATGAAAAAACACATTGTAAAATATTAGTTAAAATTCTTATAGTTTGACTCTAAAAAGGAAATCATAACAATTAAAAGTGCATAGAGAGAGTAATAAATAAGTAATTAAATTTCAAGAAGTTTAAAATAAAAGGTTGAAAAAAAGAATTAGATAGACAACATATATTGAAAATTGAAAACATATATAAATAATAAATGGGCCCAAATGAGGTCTAACTTTTCGGGTAATAAAGTAGTAGGTAATTAATGGTGTTAAATTGTCCAATAATTTAAATTTTAAAGGTACAACCATAAAAGAAGAATGTACAACACTATCTAAGCACATATCATCCAACACTTGTCATGTGGTAAGTAGTAGATTATTGCCACTTATATATAAGTAGTAGATAACCGTTATGTTTGATTCTGTTTCATAATTATATATACCTATTTAGTAAATTTTTCCGATGAAGCAGTGTCACGTGACACCCTTTCATCTTCCTAAATCCACCCCTGATTGAATCAACAACTTATAAGTATAGAAACTAATTACTCAATTTTCTTATCAAATATATCATTAACTCATTAAGAATAATCATATTTATATTTATATTTTTACCGTTCCCTATATCTATTAGGAAAAATTGTGCAGAATAGCAAACATTTAAACAATATTAAATGCTATAGCTATTGTTTTGAAAAATTGTGATTCGCAACCATAGTTTCCCCAAATCTTGTTATTTGTTTAATTTGTATTTCACCTAAAATTGTATAATTAGCCTGATTGTATAAATCAGAATTTTATATAGTTCGGTTCCTGATTGTATAAATTTAGAATTTGTATATGCTTACTCTAGCTATTTGTATACAATTTATGAAAAATTCACAATAAATTACCCTGTTTATATATTGACAAGTGAAATATACAAACGAAAGTCTGAAAAATTCCTCAATGTATAAGTACAAAATTTGTATATACTTACCTTATTTGTACGCAAGCGAAATGTACAAATGGACAAGCAAAATATACAAACCGCGCGAAATGTACAAACCACAACCTTCATAGCAAATAAAACTATAGTTATGAAACACAATTATCAAAATTACAGCTATAAAATCTTACTATATCTATTATATTTGCTATTTCTGAATTTTTCTCTACATTAGCAAGTATTTATTGTAAACAGAAGTTAAAAATCTCATTAATATTCTATTCAACCCTAAAGAAAAAACTACACGAAGGCTCCCCAAGTCTACTAAAGTCACGTGGACAAATTTGTATAAAAAATAAAAATTGTACTATCAATCTATCATTCTCATTTTTTTTTATTTTTTCACTCGGTGTTCGAAGTCTATATTAAAGCTCTGACAAAATTCGAATAACACACTACAAGAATCATTCAAAATAACACTTTCAACATAATTTTCTAAATCCAAGACCTCTAATTAAGGTATCAATCTATCATTATTGTAAAAGAAAGTTGGCTGTTCTCATAATTCAATGCTTGTACAAATACTATTTGTTTATTTCGTTATGACTGGAAATTTTAGTTGGCTTTTCAACAAAATATTGTCAAAAGGGTGTAAAAATAACTTGTTAAACGCATTTCTCGTGGAAATTTTAAATATAACCAAATTGAAAAGAGAAGAAAAAAAAATATAAAAGAGGAAATGCAAATTGAATAGAAGAAAATGAATTTATTTTTAAATTTGATAGACTCTTTCCGTTATAATTGTTAGTCTCATTTTTTTTAATCTATTTAAAAAAGAATGTTTTTTTACTTTTTTTAGCAATTTTTTAATTTCAATTTTCATATGACATATTTAAAAACACAAAATTAAAGGACATTTTGATACATTCTACTTATCTCTACCTTAAAATCACAAGATTCGGAAATTTTATTTATTTTTTAAACTTCGTGCCAAGTCAAATCAGACAAACAATAATTGAAACGGAGGAAGTGTATAAAAATGAATATCTCTTGTGTAAAAATGAAAATATCTTGTAGTAAGAACATAAAATTAAATAAATTTGTAAAAGGCTATAAAATCAAATCTCCATAGAGATGAAAATGTTTTCCAATTTTCCCATGTTTGATTGGCTTAAATATTTGGAAAATATTTTCCAAATCAACTCATTTTTCTCAATTTTAAGGAAAATGACTCCCCTTCCAAAATTAAGGAAAACATTTTCCAAAACTCTACTTTATCCTTTAATTTTTTTCTTACCCTACCCATACACCGTACCCGACCCTCCCCATTCAAAAAAATAATAATTAAAAATTTTTTTTTTTAAATTTCAAATATATTTTCATCCCTACCTATCCCAAGCAAAAAATAAATAAATTATTTTTAAAAAATATTTCAAATTTTAAGAATTTTTTTACCTCATCCAACCCATACCCCCCCTCTGGAAAATTGCTTTAGAAAAATATTTCGAATTTCATTTTAATTTTAATTTTTACGCCACTCTCGGGGGGGGGGGGGGGGGGGGGGGGGGGGGGGGGGGGGGGGGGGGGGGGGGGGGGGGGGGGGGGGGGGGGGGGGGGGGGGGGGGGGGGGGGGG
>JAJOOS010005804.1:0-28540 GCA_029582725.1 Solanum chiquidenum
CCCCATCTTTTCATTTTAATTATGATTTAGCTTCCGCATCAGTTTATTATCTTTAATATGCTCATGATCATGCCAGCAGGGTTAGCTTGGGATCACTTGTGGTCCTAGGTCCCGTGTCCGCGTCTCGGGGGTAGTCTCGGGGCGTGACAGTATCTTTTCTATACCAATGTACAACATGATCTTCAGGGTCTTGGCCTGCATGCTGATATGCCAAAACAACATGTTGACATGATATGCCTCTCAACTGCCAGGTTCTACAAGTACATGTCTTTTTTCTGATATCAATAATATTCCTATAAAGACCATCTAAAATTTCATATTCAAATTGACCATTGAACCTAACTTGACAATCTTTAGCATAATCTTTGGTTTCCTCAAGTACTAAACTTGCCATAGGAGAAATGTCTGATATTCAAGTGTCAACATATTTTCTCATCTCAACATTTCTATCCATTATCTTATGTCTAATCTCCCCTAACATGGTGATAATTGATTTATGTCTAGCAGCTAATATCCAAGAATTAAATGTCTCACACATATTATTCTCAACAATATCACATTTAGCATTCTCCTTAAAATATAATTTACACCATGCCTTTTTTTCATAATGTAACAAGTCCCCACAGATCTTTTTATTACCAAGTTTATTAAGTTTGTCCATCTCATCTTGAAATTTTACCTCAAAACTTGATTTTGCACATCTCCAAAATTATTTTCTTCTTTCTTCTCCTCTCCAGTTCTTCTGCCAATTGGACCAGATGTGTCTAGCACACATCCTCTGCTCATAATCTGGCAGCAACTCTATTATGGCTGCTACAAGACCCTACATATCATAATAATTGAAATTTGACTAGTAATAATTAAATAAATAGGCAATGAGATCAAAATTAAATAAAATTAACATTAAACTAACCTTTTGCATATCAGCATCACAGTCAATCCATGTCCGGTGCTTAAGTTTAGATCTTGTATCAAGAAGTTGATGAACAAACTCCAAATGTGCTTTGTTTCTTGATCAACAATTGCCCAAGCAATTGGAAACATTTGTTGATTTCCATTCCTACCAATTGCAACTAATAATTCACCCTTGCAAGCACCCTTCAGAAAGCATCCATCAAAACCAATGATTTTTCTATATCCTTCCAACCAACCTCTCTTTAATGCATCAAAACAAACATATTCTTTCCTGGAGTAGATTTCATGTTTGTCCTCACCCAACATGAATTACCAGGATTAGTCTGTTTTATCATGTCTGCATAATCACACAACCTTGCAAACTTCATCTTTCAATTACCCATAAACTCCTTGAGAATCATCAATTTTGTCCTATAACAAAGAGTTCTTCCAACATATAATCATGTCTTCTTCTTCATCAACTCTTGAATTTCCCACAACTTTATATAAGGTTGAGAAACTATTATGTCCCTAAACTTATTTGCAATAAAGTTAGATGTACACAACTTGTTCTTGGTTGTGGTAGGGCACTGATGAACTTGATAGTAATTCTTAACAATAAAGTCACCAGAGTCTTTGTCTAGGCTAGCATACAACAACCATTTGCATTTCTTAAGCTGACATATAACTCTGACTCTATGTTTTTCATTAGGCCTCAATTTTAATTTGACTTTATATTCCACAGCATACTCTGCCACATTTTTTCTAAATTTTATGACATTTTCAAATACCATACCAAGCTCAAATATAGCAACTACACAATCAAGATCAAATCTGACCTTTTTACTTTTTCTTCTAGCTGGTAATCAACACCTTCCACAGCTTCAGGATCTAATTCATCCCTATTGTCATCACTATCCAGTTCTGAACTATCAATATATTGCTCATCTCCCCTCAATCTTCCTACATACCTAGCAGCCTTGTTCCTTTCAATGTCTTCAAATCCTCTATCAACACCAGCTACTCCAAGAATTATTTCCTCTGTAGGAACACATTTTTTCCTTTGCAATTTGGTTCTCCTTTCATTTCTAAGAGCTCTCAACTCTTCATCAATCTCTAAGTCATCATCATCTGGAATACCAAACTCTTGTGAATCATCACTAATATCCCAATCTATTTCAACACCTTCAAGATTTGATGCATCATCTACACCAACTTCAACATTAATATTCTCAGATTGGGCAGCTCCTTGTTGTAACCCTTCATCCACACCAACTTCAATATTAATTTCTCAGATTGGGCAGCTCCTTGTTGTAAACCTTCATCCACATTAATATTATGTGAATTTTCTACCCCATCCTCATTAACACTTTCATCAACTGTTGGTCCACAAAGATAACCTGTAGGGACCCCATTTTTAACAACCTCTACCTCATCTACAACATGTTGAACATACAAGTCCAAAAAGTCACCATCACCTAGGTCTTTTATAAGGTTTAGTAAGCTTAAATCATTATCCACTACGACAAAGTTATTGATTGTAGGGTCTTTAAAATAAAACCCACCCACAGTAACATACCTCATATCTCTAGTATAAAAAAGCAATTCCTTTAAAGAAAAGTGGTCTTTATTGATATCTACATATTCCACTTCACTTTCCCCTATGTAAGTGAGACCTCCACCAGATGTGCCTTCCACAAATTTACCACCATGGTGAAAGCGAGTTACTATAATAATATCCATAAGATTCCCTGAAATTTTTTTTCAAATAAACCCGATAAATTACTGACAAGAAAACCCTAAAAAATTCAAACTTTATTCACATATGTACAAAACATCATCGTTGTAGTAATATACAAAATAGACGCTATATTTAAAGGGGAGATTGACAACAATAGTCATGGAGATTCGAAAATGAACTTACTTTACAAGATTGAACACAAAATCTCCTAGCTTTCTCGAATCAACCCTAAAACACAACAACAAGAGTTATTTTCTTGAATCGACCACGCCGTAGGAAGAAAACATGAAGATTATTGATCAACTTTCTTGAATCAACCACATATTGAGCGGGAATCGTGAAAGAAATTTCTAGGGTTTTTTGGAACACGTTTTGGGGATTTAGAGAAATGACTGAGGGGTTGGGTGTGGTGTGATGTGTATTACTACGTAGGATTAGATTTTCCACGTAGGAGATGTGTAATGTCACACGCTCCACCTTAAAACAAATGCCTCAAACGATAAGTGTCAAGTCAGTCAGGTGTGTCTGATAGGTACACTTTTTGAGTGATTTAAGTGTTCAATAGAAAAGAGTCCTTGTTAAGGTGTCTATACGGAAAATCCTTACAAGTTCAAGGGGTTGCTTATGCGTTCTGCCAACTATTTTTTATACTCAAAATATTTTTAAATAGCAAAAATAGCTCTTAAATTCATACATCAACATTAACATATTAGTCCGATTATAATATTTTATATTAATAATAATTAGATTAAATAACTCATATTTTAGCTACAAATAACTCTATTTAAATAATAAAGTTTGCAAGCTAATCAATTTAAATAAATTTATTAGTACAAATATAAAACATAAAACCAAGAAAATAAATAAAATGAAAGGATTTGAGGGGTATTTTTGTCTTTACATATATTAATCCCATGGTATTAGATCCATGTATTACTAATACCACCAAAGGGAAGGTATTAGTTATACACCTTATAATACCATAGCGGGTGTATAACTAATACATGGATTAGATATACATAAGCCAAAAATTCCTACCAAATATAGTACTACATAATACCACACATAATACAAGGACTATTTCTCCTAATACTCCCTACCAAACGACCCCTAATAGTATAAATTAATAATTCTTTAAAAGTACAAATATAACTAAGACAATTTAGTGAAATGTGATTTTATTGTGTTTTTTGTTAAACTTTAAATCTAGTTGAAGTTCATCTCTATCTTTTCTTATTGCATCCAAAAATTTTGGTGTTTTCTTTTCGATCTGCACCATAAAATTGTGAAGAGTTTTAGATACGATAAGTGACCCTTTACACGTAACTGGTTCCAAAGGTATTGTATCATCTACATTAGTTTTTATGGTACCACAATTTCTTCTAAACGTTGGACCTTTGAGTATGTATCATTTTCACCTGAATAATCCAATAGGTTATTGACGTCCATTTTATTGCGGTAATCAAGATCATTAATCATGACCTCAAGTTCATGAATGACGTTTTCACAAGTGGATTCATTCACATTTTTTGAGATTTCATCCTCCAAACAAATTTTACAGTGTCGAAAACAATTTGTTGTTGTCTTTTGCTGAACATTTGTCGTCCAAACTGGGATTGCAAATTTGATAGCATCCAAAACATTAATCTTTCCTCGATCAGTTTCATGTCCCACTTCATAGCCTTCTAATATCCTATGAATTACAATATAATTTGTTCTGATAATACATCTTGAAAGCTTTTATATCCCAACATCACAAGGTTGAATCTCAAAACACTCTATAAATTAATAATGATTAATTTATCGATTAAATAATACCTTTATAAAATAATAATATTTTACGGTCTCAACTATATTAATTTAGTGAGATTTTACCGTTTTCTTAAAAAAAAAAAAAACTTTACCCTCAATGTTAAAACTCGACAGTTTAAACTTTTAGTTGACACCTTCACTAATTTAGCTAATTAACGCAATATCGTCAACGAATTGCTATTCATTATGTTACCTCATCTTGCATCGTGCTAATTAGTTCAGACATAATTAGAATATAAATTAAGAAAACTAGAACTAGCAACTCTAAACAAGAAATTTCAGGAAGTTCCGCCTATGCCTAGCTTATATTAAGGGATTTAAAAGGTATAATACAAGATGAACTCCTTAAATTTGTCAAAATATTTCATTTAAAAACTCGAATTACATGTTGTTTCAATTGAACACCTCTACTCCTAATGAAGTGTTATAATCTGACACTTACAGTTCAATTTTTTTGAAAAAATATTTGAGTGTTGTTATTCGTTTAACCCCATAAAATATATCATTTCCTTTAATCACACACATTTGCTTCAATAAGCCATAAACTTCAGATATTTTCTTCTTGAGGTTGATCATATAATTAGGAGATGACATATTTATATGGCTAACTTAATTATCTAATAGAAGAATAAAAACACATGCAAAAATTTATTGTAAATTTGAAATTGAACGTAACTACTTGGAACACTTTATTAGGAATTTAGGTGTTCAATTGAAACAAGACTTAGTTCAAATATCTAACTAGAATATAGTGACAAATTAAGGGACTTATTATGTATATTAAGCCTTCAAAAAGATTAATTCTTTATCAATGACGATTAATTATACTCATAAGTCATAACCTCACTTCTTTTCAGCCCAAGTCCTAATCTTGTTTTGTTTTCTTCCAATCATGGAGTCTCCTTGTCAATCATTTTGGTATCTCCCCTTCACTATTAATTATCCATTAACGGCGAAGAAAGGACATCCATTTTAAGTGTTAAGAAAAATAGAAGAGTTTTCCTATTCTTTCTCACCCTGTCCTGCCTAGAAAGTTCTTGGCCGCGCTTCATTGTTATTCCTTCGACAACAAGGGAATATGTAGTTGCAATACTGATCTGTCCCATCGTTCCTGCCTACACACAAGTTATTCATTTTAATTTGTCTTTTGCCTAGCAAGATACGTCTAGTTCTCCCTCTATTTGCCTTATTTCAGTAGGAAATTGGAACAATCTTTGATATGAAAGAAAAAACTGATCGAGGCGAGAGAGGGAGCAGTAATAAGGAATATTCAAATAAGGTCATTTTGGGAAACTCTCTACACAAGCCTAATATTCTTGTAATACTAAACCATTAAGCTATAAAACAATACTACACACTTACGAATTACCGACATATAATCATCAATTGCACTCAGGCTTTAGCTTCAATAATTTAATTTGGAACTTAATAATTCATAAGGTTAATAGCTACAGAGTTGTCCTTGTATTAGTGCACTATCAATTTAATACCTAGGGCCTATAGCTATGATACCAAAAAGCTAGGTGCCCACAATTATTAAGAAAGTATATCCACCTCAAGAAGAAGAAAAAAAAGGGAAATATGATATAAAACCATTTAACAAAGTCCATATCACAAAAATTAGACGGCAAAATCATACACGACTAGTTCATTGATTCACTGGACCATGCAATTCTTTACCGTTCATTTTCAATAAATAAAAAATAATACACTATGTTTAGAGTACAAGACTCTCCTTGCTTGAAAAAGACTACCAAATAGGGGTTACTGAAGGCATTTGTTAATTCATTTTGAGTAATGTAACTGTGCAAGATAATGATGCTTTTTTTTTCCTCTTTGGTAACTAAGATAATGATGGGTTTAGTAGATGAATTTAGATATCTAGTGATAATGGAGCACCAGTGCAACAATTGAGCACTCTACTAGGCAGACATTGACAGCTGAGAGACCAACTTGCAGTATCATAATAGTGCAAATTATTGCTTAGTTGGATCCCTTCAGAATCTACTACATAAAGAACTACCGTAAACTATGTTAGATGGCCATTACGGGTTAAACTCGAATTTTTCAGAAAAAGAAGTACCTACAACTAATTACAATGCATACCCTTATCGCAAGGGTAACAGAGTAAACATGCCACTGTTTGACACCAACTCTTTTGATCCCCTCCAAAGCAAGAGGAAAAGAGTGAGTGAGTTCACCACAAACCACTGGCTTTGGTCTACGGTTGACACAACTCCTCGACTAATTGGTCAAAATATCTTTTGACCACCAACTAGCAAGCACCAAATTGGATGTTCTATCAGCTTCTCCACATCCTAAAACAGTGAATACAGAATGCTGAAAGGCTTGCTGACTGCCCAAAAAAAAAACCTTGACAAAAAGTTAGTGGGGTAACTAACTAGGAGTAAATTCAATAGTAGACCTTGAAAGAAACTTTAGCAAAGTCATCATAAATGCTCTTCACGTCTCATGTACTATGTTATGGAATGGTCACATTTCTCTTTACATTAAAGCTAGTTCATGTTAAAAAGTTGAGGCCAGTAAGAGTAGTTTCAACTTTCAATATAATTCCACCTTCCCCCACCCCCTTGCTGGCCCACTTCTGTACGGAACACCAATCAGAATCTTTAGTTCATCTTAACACCAAAGCATCTCCACTTAGTCACTTACTAGACTTCACATAGGAGGAAAAGTATGGAACTGGTGGTCCTCACACGTACTTACCTTTCTTTTTTTTTACCTTGGTTCAAGTTTCATACTCTTTCATCTGGCTTCCTCACTCTATTTTGGCCCAACTAGTTTCTCCTCACAGGGATGGAAACTAACAAATGGGAAGGGAAGAGAAGCATTAATGAAGCTGAAGAGGAAGAGGATGAACATGAAAGTGTTGAAGAGGACAACAAAAGGAAAAGGGTATTGACTCTCTCTGGTAGGAAACTAGCTGGTGAAGGGTCGGCACATCCTTCTTGCCAGGTCGATCAGTGCACTGCAAATATGGCAGATGCCAAGCCATACCATCGCCGCCACAAGGTGTGTGAGTTCCATTCAAAGTCTCCAATAGTACTTATTAGTGAACTCCAGCAGCGATTCTGTCAGCAATGTAGCAGGTAAGTAACCCCTATTTTCTGATGAACAGCTCTAATTTTATCTGTGCCTTCCGAGTTGTAGTGGCAATATCTTGGAAACCAATTATGTGCACTCAAACAATTTTTCTTAAGACTAAAGTCATGAGGAACATTAATTAGCCAATAAACAAAGAAGAAGGTAATTTAAGCTTGAGTGCTGATTCATTTTATGCAACATATTGGAATCCTAATATCAAGAACCAATACCAATAACATAGGCAAGAACTAACACATGGAGACACGAAAGTACAATAGCAACAATCAATTTCATACAATATCCTATGCATATCATTTATTTAATCATAAACTGTGTGAAAAAGTAAAACTCAGCCTTTTAAATCGTGATATAACAATGAATCCAGGACACTACTGGATCTTCCAAATTAATCCATTGACATTTCTAGACTATAACTTTGAAATGTGGTTATTAAGACCATGGCTACATCCAATTAAGAGACAGTCAATAACCTCTAGGTATCCTTGTTATGGAACAAAAGCCAAATCAAGCAATGATGATGACTTCTTCTTAGAATTACTCTCACTGTCCCAAGGGTTTCTTCAAGTTGAACAACAAAACGTAAATAAATAATGCTAACATGGAGAATAGTCCCTATGGTCTGCGATAGGGCTTCTTGATCGTCCCTTCTTTAGGTAGTAGAAGGTAAGCTTTACTCCAACTGAAATTGTATACAAAAGATTTTTTTTTGTTTCCTTTGAAGGGAGAGACAAATACTGGTAAAGGAAACAATTAACTTTTGCACATGCAAACAGAGATTATCCTTCAGACAATTTTTTATTCCAAATTCATCCAACTGACAACGAGGTACTCTAAATAAGATTCTACTTCCTATGAAAATATGTAGTGTATCTAATCAGCCAAGAAACTCTAGCTGCTGCCACATCCACAGCCATCTCATGTATTTTCTAATCAGCTGCTTTCAGATTCAAAAGTATAGGAGTATATCATTTTCTAATGAGCAGGGGCAACACAGAACTTTTAATGAGAATTTTCAATTGTTCGCATGATGAGGTGCAGATTTCATCTGTTAGCAGAGTTTGATGGTGCTAAAAGGAGTTGCCGAAGGCGTTTGGCAGGTCATAATGAGCGCCGCCGTAAAATTACATATGACTCTCATGGAGAAAGTTTGGGCTGAAGAAGCATCAGCATCAATGACAGCGAAATAACCTACTTTCTGAAGCAAATTACATAAACAAGATGTGGTTTAAGCATGCTCTCTATCTTCTGTCAATTCCAGGATTTGTAGCCAAATTGTTATCTGTGAACTTCAAGTATCTAGCTAATAGTACTTTCATTTCCCTTATGTAAAGGGAAGGATAAAAAGAATAAACCGCTGGCACTGTCTGCTAGTATTCGAAAAATGAAATATTTGTAGTATGAACGCATATCACATGGTGCTCGAAAGTCTTCCATGCTAACATTCCAACTCACTTTATGAGGTTTTTGTTTAAATTTTCCTCTTGTTGTTATAATTCCTGCACTTCCATAACTTCTTTTTTTTGTTTGATAACCAAGAAATCCCCAAGGGAAAGTGGCGCACAATCCAAAACCTGGTGAATAATGGATCCGCCATGTACTTTTCTCCATTTAATTACAGGCTTTTGTCTGCGACAGGGTTCGAACTCGTGACGTGCGCCTACACACATCACAACTTGTGCTCTGACCACTAGACCAAAGCCTTTGGGCCCTGTATTTCCAGAAGTTAGGTTCTATGTTTTGAGATGCTTCTTGCCTTATGGGAACAGAACAACTCTCAATGGGTGTTGTAAACATAAATTCAATGAGATAAATAAGTATACATGCCCTGTTAAATTGAGGCATCTTTCAGAGTTTGACCTATCTCAGGTATGTTTGAGTTGGCAAAAATGTGTTTGATTGAGATCAATGTATGATCCAAGAGGTTATAAGCTAAAGGCGTAAGGGCTCATTTGGTATGGGGTTGAGGGATAACTAATCTCAGGATTAATTTTAGGATGAGTTTATCCCTCATTCCCATGTTTGGTTGGGATAAAATTGCGGGATAACTTATCCTGTGAATTGTGATTAGTTATCCCGGGATTGTAGTGTTATTTTTATCCCACATTAAAGGTGGGATATAAATCCTGGGATAACTTGTTTCCCAACCAAACAAGCCCTAAAAGTATTATGGTTTACAATTTTATTTAACTACATCATCAAATATAAATGAGACTGCTAACATACCAAACCAAGGTGAGTGGAACTTAAACAATAAGAACAAACGCCAAATGATCACGATTTCTTTTAAAATAGTAACAATCAAACTTCCAATTGGCCATCAATGGAAAAACAGAGAAATTTATAGGACAAGGCATGTACCAGATATCTTCAAAACTATGTTGACATCTTTTGGAGTTCTTCCCTTTATTAATATTTATCCCCTAAAATGACTTGTGTCAGGCCCAAAAGACAGTGTGTCAAAGTATCACTCCTGCATAGACTTTGTATCACATGCTATATTAACATCTACCGAATGATATACCTGAAGGTGCCAAAAATATGCTGAAAGCTCACAGGGCGCAAGTTCTTCAAGAGCAAAACAAGTTACCCTACATAAAAGAATTACTGCAGAGTCTTGTAATGTTGGTCTCCACTCAGTGCCTAAACGTTAACTTTATATCTAAGTACAAAATATTTACTTCTCTTTGTTGCTGCTTACTGGCACAAGATTGTCTAATATTTAAATTTAGGCACATATTAGCTGTATTTTCACATTCAGACTGCAAAATCTTGAGGAAAGGAGTCAAATCTTCTAGATTTAAAAGCCTAGAAGATTTAACAGCCCAATCATTTCTTAAGATATTTATGCAGCGGAAGATCATTAATAGAGGAAACATGAACCAAGCTCCAGATATCAGATCTTTCCTTGCAGAAGGAAGGCTGATGATGACCAACAAAGTTGCTAAATGCTAGTTTGAATTACAGTTGACAGCCATAGAGTATGAATAATACACCAATTCATGCAGCATTCAATGAGAAGGAGAATTACTTTTTTTTAGAAATGGCAAATGTAATGAGGGAGAATTTCATTTAGTAATGCCATCTTTCATAACTGAAAATGTGCAAGACATAACTGTTCTTTTTTTTCTTCTCTTTTTTTTATAAGTAAGATATAACTGTTCTAGACAGGTGTCTATCATCAAGTGGTCCCGCTCATCCTAAAGGCTATCAGTTAGTTCCTTCGATATTAATTCTCTAACCATAGGAAACTTCAATAATATCTGGCAGCTAATCATCTCAATGAAATCTTGAATATATCACCAATTTATGTTTGAACAATGATAACCACACAAATCCTAGTTAAGAAACTAATCTTTGAAGAGAGGAACACCACAGACAGAACCATAAATCTCAGAACTGCAGATGATAAATTAATGTCACTAAAAGACTGATAAAATAAATTAATATCACTAAAAGAAATCAGATGACAGACTAGTAGTAGTACAGCAATGTCATGACAAAAAAATCACGTGGTAACCTTGTCAAGAGCCACTAAAGCTTTAAACCAGCAGCAAGCAGAAGAAATAAGCAGCATAAAAAAAAATTATTGGTCACGCCTGATCCCCAACAACTTGGCAGACAGATCCCATGCGACAATAGCCGCTGCATTAGCAGGAAAAGCTCTTACCAATGTAGGACCTAATCCTGTATAGCATCCTCTAAGTCCAGATCTCCTGTAAATCTACCAAAATTAACTGAATCATGCACTTTCTAGTTTCTAGTATTTCAAATTTCAAAGTGAGATTATGATAAATACCAAATTTAGAACCGAGAAGGGATTTCTCGAATGGTTTTTCTCAGGGGTAGTTTGAATTATCGTCTTTGCTACATCCAATGGCAGAACAGCAGACCAGAACTGAAGAAAAATCAGAAGAACGAATGTAATTACATATGTTACTTCCATATTGAAAGTACAAACGTATCTTAATCAAAGAATAAGTAAGCAGAACCCAAAAGAAATTAACTCCAACCACTAATACTCACTGCTATACCACCAAGACCACCACTCATTATTCCAACTCCAACATCAATCTATTGGGTCGACTCAGATGAAGCACCTTTCAATTGTAGATGCATGAAATATCGTGCATATTCATAGGTACTAAAGAAGACAACATTGCCCACAGATTCTCTCAGTAAGGTTGCGAGGCCTCCTCAAAACATGCCGGTAAACTGGAGAGATTCTTTGTCAGTTTTGAAGGCACAGCTTAAGCCTAAATGGAAGCACAGATCAAGAAATTTCTCACCCCTTCTTGTTGAACTGTTTTAAGGGCACACTCACGGGACCCGCTAAATCTAGTGGATTTCGCTACCATAAAATCAGTGCCCTGAACTTGCATCCTACACTGGAAAACAACATTACAAAGATGGTATTCCAAGTAAAGCAGGAAGTTAGGAACTCTAGCATCACTTACCTTCACCAGTTCTGACGGGCATAGTATGAAGCTGATAATAGCTCCACCAAAGGCTGCTGAAGGAACTATTGCATGAGGCTGGGGCTTACCACCATCTATTTCTCCCTTTAAAAGCAAAAAAGAGATGTTCATCAAATAGTAGTAAGTAGTTACCTGCATCATGTAGTTGCAAAAGCATCTAAACAGCAGATACTAGTTCATTGGTTGCACAAGCAACATATTTTCAACATATTAAAGTGCAATTAATTGAATTTATAAGCAGAATATGTATTAACACTTAACAAACCTGAAGAAACCGTTTTGTTTGCGAATAAATGCCAAAAGAAAGTGAGCTTTCAAAGGCCATGCCAATGAAGGAAGATGTAGCGCCTCGATAAAGCCCTTCAACCTGTCAGATCAAACCTAGATCAGCACACCAGGACTCTGGGCGATGCCAACAAACAAGTTGTTTCCTCATATCAGTTTTCTTCATACAAGTTGGTTAACCAGAATTTTGTTGTGCATGCAGACACATGTACACACGTGTCTATGTATGTCTGTAAGTATGTGCGCGCAAACATGCATCTCCCAGGCATTATAAATATATACAAGCAGCATGTTACTTTTGAGAGGAAAAGAGGGATTATCCAACAATGAGTACTGGATTGCAAACAACTGAAAAATTCAACATATAATTTTGAGTGTCATATTCTAAAAGCAAAACATCCAAGTAAAGAGATCCGAACTTCCTAGCTAAACAACATTTGAACAAACAGGATAGATAATGGTAGACAGGGATCTGGAAAAAGTTAAGAGTAATACTCCTTCCGTCTGTAATATCCTAGTAGCACAATGCAAACCATTCTTGTACTTCACTCCGTCTGCTTCAGTGTTGTACTTCTGAAGCATCACCTGACAAATACATGCTAAAATATTTCAAAACTCATAGTTATTCAAAGCTGTTAAATTCGCTAAACATCATCTGAATAGGGGCACACACGGAACTGTAACCACTAATAACTTAGTGATCAACTATAACCTATATGATATCCCACAATCTCCGGTATATCTTTTATATGAGTAAAACAAAATTAGAAGTTTATATGTGCACTTATTTAAGCATATTCAGTATCAAGGATAAACAACTTGATTACAACGAGTGGAAGTAAGAATAACGTAATCCACCAATATTGCCTAGTATTGGAAATTAGTTTAGTTAGTTACTACTTAATTATGTAAGTGATAATGAGCTGGCATATTCTTTTAATTTCAATTAGTTAGTTATAACTAGAAGTTAGTTACATCGATTAGTGTGCAGTTTTTAGTTAGTTAGAACTACGTTGTTAGCATGTATATATTACATTGTACCTTTCCTCATTCTAAAAACAATACAGATTGAATAGCAAATTCCCCAAATTGGTTCTTCATCTAAACTGAACATGGTATCAATCAGATTCACAATTTTACTTTCTTTCTCAAATTAAAGATTGTCTTTCCGCCATTGATCGAGCTTGAAGATAATGGTATCAACATCAGAAGGAGATGCTACAGTTGGAGATTCAGGGGTTTCAGCCGATACTCTTGAAGGAATTGAGAAGAATCGCAATCATCCTTTGTATTTGCACCCATCAGATACTCCAGGTAGTGTATTGACTTCAGTTCAACTCACAAGAACTGAAAACTACTCGTTATGGAGCAGATCATTGATGATCAATCTGGGTGCAAAGAGCAAATTAGGTTTTGTACTTGGATCATGTCACAAATCTGATTATAAACCTGAATTAGAGGAACAATGGGAGAAGTGCAATGCTTTCGTTTTGGCTTGGATTATGAATACAGTGTCTAAGGAATTGTTGAGTGGAATTGTGTATGCATCAGATGCAGCCATGGTTTGGGCAGATCTGAATGAGCAATTCAACAAGGTCGATGGATCTAGAAGTTATCAACTTCATCGAGAGATAGTCTCTCCATCAAGGTAATCTAACAATCTCAGGTTACTTCACTAAATTGCGACTTTTATGGGATGAATTTGATGCATTAGTGCCTCCTCCTACTTGTAATTGTGATAAATCGAGGGTATATGTTGATCATTTGCAATTTATGCGACTATTTGCTTTCTTAATGGGATTAAATGAGATGTATAGCCATGCACGAAGTCAGATATTAATGATGAATCCCCTTCCAAATGTGAATAAAGCATATGCTATGATAACTTCTGATGAGAGCCAGCGTATGACTGCTGGAACTAGAATTGGTGGAGATGTCCATGAATCGATGGCATTGTATGCTGAAAAAAGGAATGATTTTGTGATGCAATCTAATAAGGGAAAGAATGTTTGTAGTTCTTATGATCCTATGGCAATGTACAATGGACGAGGAAGCTATGGTAATACTGGAAATGGTAGCAACTATAACCAGAAGAAGAATTGGCATTTGGTGTGTGATTACTGCAAGTTGCATGGTCATACAAAGGATATATGTTTTCGACTGATTGGATACCCAGCTGATTGGAAGTTCAAAAAGAAGTTTGGGCCTGGTCCAGATGTGCCTAATACAGGGAAAGCAAATCATGCATATATTGACAGTCAGGGTAGAGATGAATTTGAATCTGTGCAGGGACCAAACAACTCTGGGAACTTACAGCAGGCTGCAAAGATGGGACAGATTGGACATGAGAACCAATTGACAGCACAACCTACTTTTACTCCCAATCAATACAACAAAATCCTGCAGATGATAAACAAGGAGGACTCATTGGAATATATGGCAAACACTGCAGGTACTTCTATTATTGTTTTACCAGTACATTACACCAAAAGAAAGAGTAGTGTTGCAATGCCACATACTAATGAAGAATGGATAATCGATTCGGGAGCAACTTGTCATATGACCCCTAAAATTAGCAAGCTAGATGAAGCTTCTATTTCAGTAAAAACCTTAGGTAAACAGGTTCATCTACCTAATGGACAGACAACTCCAGTCACTCGAATTGGTAATTGTAAAGTATCAACTGGTGACACTTTGACAAATGTGTTGGTTGTTCCTGATTTTAAATTTGATTTACTATCAGTGTCCCAGCTAACCAGACAGCTAAACTGTTCTGTAAACTTCTTCCCTGAGTTTGTGTTTTTCAGGACCTCTCAAATGGAAGGGTGAAGGGGATTGGTAAAGAGAGGAATGGTCTCTACTATCTTCCTAGTCATTTTCCAGAGAGGGTCACACATAATAAACAACATGTATTGGTGAGCAATGTGGTTATAAATTCAGAAGGCTTCAAATGGCACAGTAGACTAGGTCACCCCTCCATGAAGGTGCTGAAAGACTTATCTTTGCTTAAAAATGCTGCATATGTAAACGATTGTAATAATTGTCCAGTTTGCCCTCTTGCCAAGCAAACTAGACATCCTTTTCCTACAAGCATATCAAGAACTTGTTCTGTTTTTTATTTGATCCACTTGGATGTTGGGGACCATATAAAAGTCCTACTTATGCTGGTTACAGATACTTCTTAACCATTGTTGATGACTATTCTAGGATGACCTGGTTGTTTTTGATGAAATTCAAGAGTGATGTTTTGCAGATTTTAAAATGCTTCTTTATTATGGTTCAGACTCAATTCAATAAGCCTGTTAAGAGACTCAGATCAGATAATGGCACTGAATTTTTTAATAATGAATGTAAAGCATTATTTGAGAATTTGGGAATCATTCATGAAAGTAGTTGTGTCCTCACACCCCACAACAGAATGGGGTGGTGGAGAGGAAGCACAGACATATTCTTGAACTGGCAAGGGCTATCAGGTTTCAAGGATCTTTGCCAACAAGATTCTGGGGAGAGTGTGTCCTGGCAGCAGTCTATCTAATCAATAGAATGCCAACTAGTGTGTTAAGAAACAATCACCTTTTGTAATGTTTCATGGGGTTCAACCTGATCTAAGTCATTTAAGAACAGTGGGTTGTCTTTGTTATGCTACTAAACCTGTCAAGGATGACAAATTTTCAACTAGAGCTGATATATGTGTATTCAAGGGATACTCTTCTACTCAAAAGGGTTATGTTGTTTATAGTTTGAGTCACCAAAAAATGTTGGTAAGCAGGGATGTCACTTTTAAAGTATCCATTTGCTGCAAGGAAAAAAAACAAACATACACCATTGTTCAACCATCAATCTATTACTACAGATTCTCAGGATGCACAGGATGCCATAACAGTCCCAGAACCAGCAGTTAATGATGTTTTAGATAATATACTGGAGCCTATTGATACTGATGCTCATATTGATTCTGTAGAAGTTGATTTTGAAAATAATGTGGCCCCTGATTCTCAATTGGTTGAACCTACAACAGCAAGACATTCAACAAGATCAAGCAATCCTCCAGTGTGGTTGAAAGATTATGTTACTAATGTCTCTGATCACCCTTTTCCATGTCCAAATATATTGCATATGATCATCTTTCTACTGGATATCAGGCTTTTCTTAGTCATTTTTCTGCAGAGGTGGAACCTAAAAGTTATGAGGAGGCTGTGAAGGACCCTAGGTGGGTGGAAACCATGGAACAAGAGATTAGAACATTAGAATATAATGGTACATGGCAGATCATGAAATTACCTGAAAATAAGTTCGTTATTGGTTGTAAGTGGGTGTTCAAGATCAAATACAAAGAAGATGGTCAAGTTGATAGATTCAAGGCAAGGCTTGTTGCCAAAGGGTACAGTCAAACAGAAGGTATTGGTTATCAAGAAACCTTTGCTCATGTGGTCAAGATGGTTACTGTAAAAGCCATCATTGCTTTGGCAGCTATTGAGACCTGGCCTATATTCCAAATGGATGTGTTTAATGCTTTTCTACAAGGTGATTTATTTGAAGAAGTTTTTATGGAGTTGCCTAAAGGTTTCAAGAGTGCAGACCAACATCATGTATGCAAGCTTGTCAAATCCTTATATGGTCTTAAGCAGGCTTCCAGGCAATGGAATGCCAAACTTACTGAGGCATTATGTGGTTCAGGATATATCAAAAGTCATTTGGATTATTCATTATTCACCAAGAAGAGTGATGCATGGATGGTCATAGTTTTAGTATATGTTGATGATTTATTGATTACAGGTAGTGATCCTGTGTTGGTTCAGGCTACAAAGCAAGTGTTGCATAGTCACTTCAAGATGAAAGACGTGGGAGAATTGAAATATTTCCTAGGAATTGAATTTTGCAGATCTAACAGTGGCATAGTAATGAATCAGAGGAAATATGCACTAGAGCTAATTTCTGAAGCTGGTCTTGCAGGAGCACAACCTGTTTCTACTCCTTTGGAGTGCAATGTAAAACTCACTTCAGTTGCATATGATACGAGCAACACTGATCCTTTATTTCTTGATGTTAGCAGATACCAAATGATGGTTGGTAAACTGCTTTACTTGACCAATACTAGATCGGATATTGCTTTTGCAGTACATACTCTGAGTCAGTACATGCAACAACCCAAACATTCACACTGGAATGCTGCTTTGAGGGTGATTAAATACATTAAAGGGAGTCCAGGCTTAGGGCTACTTATGAGTTCACAAAAGGATCCAAAGCTAACTGGATTTTGTGATGCTGACTGGGCAGCTTGCCTAAGTACCAGAAGGTCTGTGACTGGTTATTTGTTGAAGTTTAGTAGTTCCCTCATCTCTTGGAAATCTAAGAAGCAAATCACTGTGTCTCGGAGCTCTGCTGAGGCTGGATATAGAAGTCTAGCCACATTGACTACAGAGGTGGTTTGGGTCACCAGTTTGTTCCAAGAACTGTGTGTAAACTTGCAATCTTCAACCATCATATATTGTGACAGCAAAGCAGGCATTTAGATTGCTGCTAACCCTGTCTTCCATGAGAGGACGAAGCACATCGAAATAGACCGCCACTTCATTCGTGAGAAGATACAACAAGGGCTAATTCAAACTAACTACATCAACACCAAGGAGCAACATGCAAACCTTTTAACTAAAGCTCTTGGCAGATCTCAACATGATTTTCTTTTAGCCAAGCTTGGAGTTCTGAATGTCTTCAGTACATCCAGCTTGAGGGGGAGTATTGGAAATTAGTTTAGTTAGTTTCTACTTAATTATGTAAGTGATAATGAGCTGGCATATTCTTTTAATTTCAATTAGTTAGTTATAACTAGAAGTTAGTTACATCGATTAGTGTGCAGTTTTTAGTTAGTTAGAACTACGCTGTTAGCATGTATATATTACATTGTTCCTTTCCTCATTCTAAAAGCAATACAGATTGAATAGCAAATTCCCCAAATTGGTTCTTCATCTAAACTGAACACCTAGCAAAGATATGAGTTTTTTTTTTCTCAATTTCCCAAAATTTACACAGAAATTGGAAAATGGAATAACGAAAACATATTTCAATTAAAAAAGAGAAACTATATATTCCGTCGAAGTAGCATTGAGAACTAAGAAGTGCCTATTTAAGGATCTTCCTCAAACCTTATCCCAAATGCAATGAACGAGCAATGTTAAAAAGAAGATGGCAAATTGAAAATAGAAATGCACCTTCACGGTATCAAAAGGGTGGCCAGTGATAACAGTGGCAACTCCGGCCATGAGGCCTGCTACACAGTCCTTATAACCGGAACTTGCCTCCATCTCCTATTCTTCTTGCTTGCTTGCTCCAACTCAATTGTTAATTCTCTCTCTGAGCAGGCAGCAGCTAACATCGGAGGTATTTATCAGGAGACTGTTTAATACTTTCTGCTGGGGTTTAAGCTCCAATATTTTGTCGGACGAAGAGTTGCATTGATGCACTGTGTATGTGATGTAACGCCGGCGCGTGCGTCGCCCAAATCATAAGATTCAATACTCCTTTCATTTCAAAATATAACGTGTTTCAGGCTGGTTACACTCTTTAAAAATAAAATATTTTTTATAAATAAATATCTTTAAAAAGATATCATTTCTTGGTTATTTAAAAATTTGTTATTTAAATAAGGATAAAATTGAATGTCTTGTTGATGGTGTGAAATATTACTTATTTTAATACAAAATGAAAACATTAAAACATCACTTATTTTGAACAAATAAGTGAACAAATAAAGTATTTCGACAGTTTTAGCCTGCCAAGAAAATGGAGTAAAAGAACATTTGGACCTACATATTAGACATGCTACAGTAAAAACAATTTGAAACGCTCAAATCTCAATGATTTTTGCAGCTAATAGAATTTCTGTCTTTAGCTCAATTAATTATGTTTTCACTGGTTATATCCCAAGTTGAATAAATTCTCTCTTGTGGTAAACAACGTTTTGACATTCCTCAAAGACAGGTAGCAAACAAAGTAGTATAAACTATCTCATAGCCAAACGCAAGAACACCTCTCCACCAAAATTTGTACAAAAAAAAAAGAATAAATCATCAAACATCATAGCGCAGTTGACGATTATTATACAAGTCTGGCTATAATCTATTTCAATTATTCATCACAAGCTCATGTCTTCACCTCTTCACCCCTGGTTCCATATTCAGGCAACTAACATTTGTAACAACAAACAATGATGGTACAATCCCAACTTTGGATGATGCTTCTCTGATATACATATGGCTCCAATCTTTGGTGAATCTTTGTTGTCATGGTCGTTGAGGCATCAACATTGTCACGCCTTGTTGCTATGTCTGACTTGTTTGTGAGACTAATGGGACACTGTCATAACTTACTTTGCACAAGTTTATTTGAAAGACGTTCAACCTTGCCAAGTTGAGTTGCACTCTTTAGCATGGCCTCCTGGTCAGCTATAAACTTAGCAAACTTAGAGCCCTTTGCATCATCATTACTATCTCCTCGAGGAAGCATCGGTAGATGAAGAAGAGAGGGGCTTTGCTTAGAAGATAAAGGTGGAGTTAATGCCCACACAGAAGAAAGCTGTTCATCTGGTTTGTCAAGATATTCTAAGGGTGACAGATCCTGCATGTCTGCCAGAAAAAAACAGAAACCATCAGACATTGGGTTTGTGCTTACCAAGCGTATCAGAAACAAAAAATATATCTCGATATTAAGTTGCAAAACTTATTAAGAGCATTGTGGATCAAAGGTTACTGAAGCTAAGTCCATTATTATCTAAGAACGGAAGTATCAGAAACAGTCTAATAAAGTACCTTCAGCAAACTTGAAGATGGGCTTTAAAGCTGCACATGGAATGCTGAAGTTCAAATGTGGAATGACTGTCCCTCCACCATGTCTAGCATTACTGCATCAAAAAATAAGACTATCAAGACAAAGTTTCAACATGAAATATTTCAGTACTTCAATGGATGGTGAGAACTATTGAAAGACCATGACATGTGAAGATCAACATAAATGAGAGGACGAATAATCTTCCAATATCAGATCATTTAAATTAGACGCCATATTTTTTTTCCTGTATGCAAAGCATACAATTAGCACACATTTTTTGGTAAGTACAATTAACATACAATCAAACAGGAATATTTTTCTTCAAGGACTTTTCAAAGTGCTCCAGAATGCAATGAACCATAATATCATTTTATTGAACTTCAAGAACAATTACAACTTAAACATGCATAAGCTGGAAAAAAAATATCCACAATTTATAAGCATCCTCAGTAGTCATCCAAAAGTCAATTACCTTGTTACGAGGGCAATCATGTGTCCTTCTGAATTAACAACAGCCCCACCGCTACCACCAGGGTGTACAGCTGCTGTTGTTTCAAGCATTGCCGGAAAATGTCCTCCTAAACATGATTGATCAAGCTGAGGCCTCTTCGCTTCAACTACTTTAGCTATTGCACCCACACAGGCAGATGGAAGGAAGTCTATATTATAGGAAAAAGAAAGATAAATTACAAAAGAAAAAAATAACTAAAGAAAGAAAGAATAATATAGGTATGGAACATATGGCATATATGGTATATCATCATGCTCAAAATGAAAAGGCCTAATAAAATTATTTAAAAGGGCCTAGCAACATGATTTAGTACTGTTGGGTGCACAAAGAAAGACAAACAAATAACAACTACACCTCAGTTTTAAACAAGCTGGAGTCAACTATATGAATCCTCACTATTCCATTTAAGCTCAACTCTTGTCACCATCACACACACAAAGATAATCAATTTCAGAAAATAATGTTCAGCAAAGTCTATGTAGCAAACAAGTTAACCTTATTAAAGAAAAAAGATGGAACACACACGTTTCAACAAACAATAGCAGCATTTGCAACAGACAGCCTGGCTGCTACTAAAATATACTTGAACCCAGCTTGAGTAAGTGAGTTTAGCAGAAATTTCCTACTTCAAAATTCCATTTTTGAAAGCTGATCAATTTTACTTCCTTCCACATTAGATAATAATAACTTGACACTGAAGAATTTTGCCTCTTTTTTTCTTTATGAAGTAGTATGTCATGTCCCTGCGAGGACATTCGATAAGAAAAAATAAAGTAAGATGTCATTACAATAAAGGCAACTGGAAGGTACCTAGTCATAAAAGCAAAAGCCAGAAGGCTTTTGAAGAAAAAACATGTCAGCCTCCATTACACAAAAATTTAATACTAGTACCATGGAGCTAACAAAGTCCAAAAAACTGTCAATGCTATTAACAGGGGACTCCACTTATCTTTCTTTTTTTTTGGATAAGTGACTTCCAACATCCAGATTTAATTCCCCAATTCCAGTTTGTGTATATGGCCATTCTTCTGGATGAAGTTCTATGTTAGTGCCTATGGCTTTTACAAGCCCAAGAAAGAAAAACGCCTTCTATTTTCTTCTACCTTTCTCCTTGTTCTACTAGCCCTGTTTGAGCCCCAAAACAGACTTCCTATTCTTAATTTGGCATGTCCAATTTATTTTTTTGATAACCGTGCGTGTCCAGGAAGCTTGTGTGCACTTTGCCTAATTCCACGGGATACCTACTACCTCCCACCAGCATAGGTACCGGGTAACTCTTTTCACCAAGGCATGGACAAATGGAAAGAAATCACCTAGTAGGGAATTGAACCTGAGAGCTCATGGTTTTCAACTCACCTTCATTGACCACTAACATGGACTACAAATTAAAATCAGTAACAATAAACAATCCCAAAGAACCCATCTTAACCTAAAAGATTAACCAGGTTTTCGAGCCCTCTTACTGACCAAACTGGTTATTATTTCTCCATTAAAGGGATACCTCAAGTTCCCTTTGTGAAGGCTTCATCACAAAATTAGATGGTGACCACCTCATAACTACTCGATCAATCATCGTTTGATCATCATTTTGAGAAGAAGGAACATCATGCATCCAGCAGTAACAAGAATGTGAAACTGATATATATGACCCAATCCTGTAATTGATTTATAATGACACTACCGAACAAATTTTGAACACAAGAGAAAAGAGGTAGGAGAGAGAAATCCAAGATGAACAACGTTCTTGTAGAGCATTCTAAAATTTCAGATTGCCATGATGCGTGTGTCCAAATAAAAGTAAAGGCCCAAAATTTTATTTTAGACAAGAACATATCCAGACACAGCTAGGTAAGCAATATTTACCACATCGTGGTCCAAATAGCCCATGTCCAAGAATGTATGCTTTTGATCCAGGGGACGGGCGCATGAAGTCCACAGTAATGGGACAGAGCTCATCTGAAACTAGCTGAAGTTGTAGTAGTGCAACATCCAGAGGTCCTCTGGATACATGAACTACCTCTGCATTTGTCCATACCCAAGGATCCATAAAATCCAAGCGAACACGAATGGTCCTACTGCTGGTGTTTGCCAAGTTAACTCTAAAGCTACCTTGCTCATTGTTAACAAGGAACTGTGGAGTTTTTAGTTCCTTTTGAAGCAAATCTTGATTCCTACGGTGAACGGTAAATTTTTCATCCCCTGGATGCTCAGATTGATTAGACGTGGTGAAAACTACATCAGATTTAGTGTTATATCCAGAACCATCTGCAGATGTTTTCCCAAATCTCCACGGCTCTAGAAGATGAGCGTTTGTAAGAAGTAGACCCTGCTTGTTGAGCAAAACTCCAGAAGCCCATGCTCCATCATCAACAGTGATAAGACAGATAGATGTCATTGCCTTCTCAATCAAGGATGGGGGAACAGGACCTGTTAGGAGATGCTCTTGAGAATCATTGGTGGGTCCATCCTGAATATTATTGGAGTGTGATTCCTTTTCAACACTGATTAAGTTTCCATTATTAAAATGGATCTTTCCACCAGTTTGTTGCTTTTCTTGAAGCAGGCTACCACAAGCAGATGTAATAGCTTCCCACGGAATCACCATCTGCCACCCAATGCTTCAATATCAAATTGAGGCAGTATATGTGAAGATAGATCTCAGAAAGAATATAGAGCTCAGTAATAAACGGTTTACCTGAATTTCAGCAGCAGTAGCCTTTTGTCTGAGTGGCCGAGACAGAACACCAATAAGCTCTGCATGTTCCCCTAACACTGGGCTACCTTCCATCCCTGAAACATAAAGCATCATACCTAATGAAAGTACCCAACAATGAAAGGATTAATTAACTAAAGCAGCAAGGTAAAAGCTCAAACCAGGGAGACAACGGATGTCAGCAATCAGCAGTGCTTTATTCAGAGGACTAGGCGGGTAGCTGTTTGCGATGGATCCAACTGATATGCTGTATAACAACAAAAAGACCAAATTAGAGATTTCACAAGGAGATGTAACAAGAATTAAAGATGAAACTAATCCTTAGCATGATCAGAACTTGGGAGACAAATAATCATCCAACAACATCTCTATCAAGTCCAGAAAGATCCAGACCCTCGAGACTAAGCTTTACTCAAGATAAGATGAGCTAAAACATCTTTACCACTAGCAACAAGAATCACACCAGTGATTTGATATTCAAGTCGATTAATGCATAAAAATTAGTAATCATACATTGTGATGCTGACAACCGAGGATGGAAAAATTACAGAAAGTTGTAATTCCAATATGTAGTAGAAAATATACCAAAAACTACCTATTGGAAAAGTGGCTGGGAGACAAGATGCCAAAAGGAGAACCCATAGCCAGAAGAAGATCACCTCTCCTACTCCAGGGAGAGACTTTTAATGGAGGCGGGTCCTGCAAGGAAATACCTAAGCCAGTCATTATCATCAAAAACCAACAAAATGGAGCTTTCAAAAATTACCAGCGAAAAAGCAAGCTCATTCAGCCAAATGAAATGCCATGCTTCATTCACAAGTTTGATGCCACTTAGTGCAGTAAAAGCATGAAACCTCATATGGATTTGAAGGAACTCTAAGAAGAGCAATTCTTGTAGTCGATGTTCCTATCACACTTGGAAGGCTGGACTGCGCCTCCACCATTGGAGTTTGACTTGGTAAGGAAATTTGCTCAACCTGAAATTATCAGATGAGAGATCCAGTTACATGATAATTAATCTACAAAATCAGTCTCAAAAAACCTTTGCCTATAAAAACTAGAAAATTAAGTATCTTTCTCAAAAAAAAAAAAAAGGGAGACTAGAATATTCAATGCAAATATTGTTTAGACCATCCTAAAGAAAGAGCTAGATTAAGATGGACAGTCAAAGACTCATGTGGAACAGAGTTCTTTTCTCATGCCATTTTGCACTTGACATCCTGAGACTCAATTGAGCTCCTTTCCAATAACACTGTTAAATGCTTATACAAATATTAATATGTAACCATAATAGCGTACTGAGTTGAAGTTCAAAAAGTAAATTAATGTTTGGGAAAATTCCCCCAAGTCATTAGATATCAAAGAATGTCACTAACTACATTGTACAAAACCAAATTTTAACTTACTCTGCCTATATTCCAGACAGTTCATACAGTAATACAGATAACCTTTTTAATATAAATCAGATTCATTAAGAACACACCTAGATAATGGTTAGAGTATTGACAAGGCCCCGTGAGTGGCTCGACCACATCTATTGATCGGGTTATACCGATCATCTATAGATGTATAGAGATTATAGTTACATATTTACTCATTTACACAAAAAGGTGCAGAGATATTTATGGTTACACATTACAAGTGCCAAACGAAGGAAACAACATACCTGTCTGCGCTTAGTGTTAGTAAATGATTGATGAGCATTTCCATAGGCAGCTAGGGACCAACCAACCTCCCATCCATGTTCAATTGAGCTAGAAGAACCTTCAATTAGGGACTGGACAGCAGCAGATGACACGGGGATGTCAACCTTCAGCAACAATCCCAGACAGACGGTATCAAAACCTTTTCACGCTTCATCAGTAATAACATAGTGACAAAGAAAGACCAGCCATAAAAGTGAACAGTGAACTCATGCCAAAAACTAGGATTGAGTGGTTCAAAACTAGGTGCTCCTCAATTCCATTTTATACAACACTCTTTTCCTTTTGAGTCTATTCCAAAAAGAATGAACCTTTCCATTTGAAAACTCTTTAACTTTAGACATACCATATTACCCTTGACGGCATATGCTCTTATAGCCGTAGAAATGTCATGATGTATTTAAGACCACCAGTTCTAAAGGTCCTTTTGGTATGTGTCAAAATCTTCTCTCGTTTTTTTAACTCCATACCTAGTCAAATAACGGCATATAATATGAAATATAGGGAGTATTGACTTATCATTACCGAGACAATGCAAGTTCACGGGCACAAAATACCAAATGACATCAGACTAGAATTTAATAATGCAAAGAAAAGTCCTATATAAGATAAAATAATGGGTTTTATGATAACCATCATTCAGATTACAAAATTCATCTCAATGTCCTACCACTTTTAGGAGTTCAGCAGGTAGCCAGTTCAAACCATCCTTGCTAGACTCTTTGAGATCATTCTGCAGTTTTATTTCTCCCTGTGAACCATGGGCAAGGACATCCAATATCAATTTTTATCCACAAACCTAAACAGAAGTTATCCTACAGAGAAAAAAAAATCGGTAGGTTCAAATAAATACCTCCCGCAGTATATCAATTTGAGCACCAGGAATCAGCTTGGGCTTATCCTGCAAGATGGTAAAACCAAAAATATATAAAAATACATGAAATAACACCAGGAAAATCTTCCATTTTCAACCATTCAAAAATTCTACATATCTAAATTTACAATCTCTTTATTCTTGACATTTTCATTTTGCACTTAATGACATGATCTTATAGGAATCAACATGTGATGTTAAGGACAACTAGATAACTTCTAATATAGTATACATATATTTAATAAGTGTCTCAAAAGTGGTTCATTATTTATTAAACTGCTTCTCCAATCAAAGATCATCATATAAAATGAGTAGGAGGGAGAATTTATCACTGAAAGAAGACTAAGAATCCAACCTTTGATATATCACTTCTATCCTGTTGTACTACAAATGGCTCAATAACAGAAGCCACAGTTAAAACCAAGACGTGACCTCCAATAGACTGCAACTTGCTTTCACCCTGAATCTGCTCAGACACCGAACCATTAACAAAGGAACTGGGCAAAAGCATCCCAGATGCTGATAGTGTCGTCTTCCCAGAACTACCCACAAAATTACACTCAATTTAACAACTTCCACTTCAGTACATAAAATAAACAACATACAGCTATGCAAAATTACTCACTTGTAAAGGTGAAAAGCATGTTTTCGCATCTTCAGGCCTTTTGGGTCCTTCAAGAACAGTAATTTAAAAAATCAAAATTAAATAGTAAGATAAGCAAAGTGATATAAAATCATATACATGTGTTATATGAATCTTGGCTTAGGAAAAGGGACGCACCGGGCCTTGAATTCTGACCATGACGGCATAATTGCGGGCAACATCAACGACTTCAGGAAGACCCATTAGAAGAAGAATTTTGGGGGTCTGCTAAGTCTGCCCCTGCTGGGAGCTTAAAGAATCAGAATTGTGGCAAGAATTTGGAGAATCGAAGCATGGTTGCCGGAAGCTATGAGCTGACCAAGGCAACTGGATTGCGGTTCACGAAATTTTAGGACATCGAAATTCGAAACTAT
The DNA here is from genome assembly GCA_029582725.1 of Solanum chiquidenum. Classification (NCBI taxonomy): domain Eukaryota; kingdom Viridiplantae; phylum Streptophyta; class Magnoliopsida; order Solanales; family Solanaceae; genus Solanum; species Solanum chiquidenum. The sequence goes on from JAJOOS010005804.1 coordinate 26,976, forward strand.
CAACTCGGGGTTCAATTACTACCCTCCTTTGATCATTTTTTTATTCATGCTAAATTGCTAGAAAATTTGACCAAAAATTTAAAAAAATTATAATATTTTTTTATTTTAAAATAAATTAATTTTTTTTTATTTTTTAATTAAAAGATATTAAAGTTGAAAAGGTAAAAATATTTAAAAAGGTAAAATAACATAAGGTGAAATATATTATTTTATCATTCTCGTCATATTTTCTGGCTAAAAGGATTTTTCCTTTTTTATTTTGTATGTTGCTTAAGAAATTATAAATAAGAAATAATTTTATTAATTTACTCTTTAATTTTTTTTGGTTATTTTACAAATAAAAATAAACACTTTCAAAATGATTTATACAAGAATAATACAGAAAAATATATTAATTAATATTTTTTTTATTTAATAAGGTGGATAACTAATATGGGACAACTATATTTAATATAATGATAGATTAATATAGGATGGAGGGAGTACTCTACTATTGGTCCTTTTTTTCGAAACAATTTTCTTTGTCTTTTTAATTTTTTTGTTGCTCTCTTACTTTTAATTATAACAATTATTAGGAGTATCAAATTGTTAAATCACGCTATAAAAATTTAGTAGAGGGTGATGGAGATGATGGTGAACATGGGCTTGGAAGTTTTTGTGAACCAATTTACATGTTGTGCTGTTCCTATAGAAGTCATTCAGTAGTATAGAGAGATGAAAAAGAACTTATACATGGTGTTTATTAGCATAGAAAAGACTTACTATGATTTTATAAAGATGTTTGGAGGCTAAATAAGTTTGTGTGGAGTATATTAGGAAGATCAAGGACATGTACTATAGAGTCAAGACCTGTGTGAGAATAATGAGAAAACTCGAAACACTTTCAAGTTTTGATAGGGGTGCATTAGGGACCGGTCTTTAACCCATTTTTATTTGGTGATAAGTGCATTGAGGCGATAAATTCAAAATGAAGTATCATGATATTATTTGCAAATGGCATAGTTTGATTGGCGAGATTCGCGAGAAAGTAAAACGCTAAGTTGGAGATTTAGAAAAAAAATCAGAAGCGAAAAGGCTTAGTTGTGACCTTAGACAAAATACATGGAGTATAAGTTTAGTGACGTAACATATGAGGCGGATATGAAAGTGAGGCTTAATACATAAATTATTTAAAAAAGAAGAAGTTTCAAGTATTAAAGGTCTATTATTCAAGGAAATTGAGAGATTGATGAGGATGTCACTCACTGTATTGATGCAAGGTGGATCATATTCGAAGTCTTGTGTGATAAGGAGGTATGATTAACACTCAAAGAAAAATTCTACAGAGTGATAGTAAGATCAAATATATTGCATGAAGCAGAGTGTTTGACCAATCAAGAATATCACGATAAAAATTGAAGAAAAGGGAATATTGTGATGGATGTATATATGAGTATACTATCAAATTGAAAAAAAAATGATTTGTGATTTGGTTTGATTGGTTTGGCGGTTGAAAAAAAAAATCGACCACTCTTGATTTGGTTTGGTATTAAAAGAAAAAAAGTCAAACCCAACCCAAACCAAAC
>JAJOOS010005805.1:0-18353 GCA_029582725.1 Solanum chiquidenum
ATTATGATCAAAGTCATTTTTTACATTAATTCAGCAGTACACATTTTCTATTAAAAAGTATAGAATATTATTTTGTGGATTATAAGAATTGACTCTTTTATAAATTAAAGGGAACAAGTTGTGAACAATTGAATAATACAAGTAACTTTTTTCAATACATTACAACTTATATCTAGAATGAGTATTACCAAATCTTACTCATGTCATAATTTGTTAACAAGTGCAACTTTTACCGACGAGGCAAAATTTGTGATCAATTGAGCAAATTTACTACCTTAAAGGCTCAAACTTAGATTAAAATATCCCAAACTTTTGCCGTATTGGAAAATTAATTTTAGAGAAAATTTTAGAAATAACAAACATAATAGATATAATAAGGCTTTTGATGAAATTAAGAGCTCACAATGTGTAAATTTCCTTTCCTTTATTTCTGAATGAATCCATCACTGTACAAGGTCCTATATTTATACAAAATGAAAAGCATATATTCTGTAACTAACTATACAGCTGTCCATTTCTGATTGAATAAAGTGTAACTAATTGCAAAAATAAAATAAAAGAAAAGAGGAATATTAAGCTTCCATATTATCTTCAACATTGGGCCTAATCCATTTGATATCAGCTCAAACCTGAGCTCAGGCCCAAAGTGAGAATGAATGTCTCAGGCCCAATGTGAGAATGAATGTTGACACCCTACCTCAAGTTGGAGGGCTATTAGAAACACCCAACTTGCCAAGAAGAGTATGATGAACAGGTCCTGTAAGAGATTTCGTAAAAATGTCGGCGAGTTGTGAAGTAGATCGAACATACGACAAAGAGATGAGGCCGGCTAGGTATTGTTGACGGACGAAGTGACAGTCAAGCTCGACGTGCTTCGTCCGTTCATGGAATACCGGATTCTTCGCGATGTGTATAGCTGCAAGACTATCCGAATGAAGAGGCACCGGAAGAGGCACAGGTACAGAGAGGTCTTCGTACAGACGAACTAACCAGGTGAGTTCAGCAACAACCCTTCGCATTGAGCGATATTCAGCTTCAGCAGAACTAAGGGAAATGGAAGATTGTTTCTTCGATTTCCAAGAAATAGGAGAAGTTCCAAGAGAAATATAGTAGCCACTAACTGATCTGTGTGAATCTGGACAGGTACCCCAATCGGAATCACAAAAGCTGTCAGCTTGAAGGAGGAAGAAGATAGAAAAATAGACCAAGACCTGGATCTTTCAGCAAATAACGTAGCACCCTCAAAGCAGCAGTAAGGTGTGGATGACGAGGATCCTGCATGTATTGGCTTAGGTGCTGCACAGTGAAAGAAAGATCAGGCCTCGTATTAGTCAGGTAGTTCAATTTACCCAATAAATGTCGATAGAAAGTTGGATCTGTGATAGGCTCTCCATGATTAGCCAATAACTTGACAGTTGGATCTATTGGACAAGAAACAGAACTTAGATGTAGAGAATCAAATTCTCGCAAAAGATCCAATGTGAACTTCCTTTGTGAAATAAGCAGACCTTGAGGTTCTCGAACAACCTCCATTCCAAGAAAAAAATGTAAAGAACCAAGATCCTTAATCTTGAATTTTGTGTCTAAGAAACTCTTTAAACTGTGTAATTCTGCTTCATTATTTCCTGTCAAAAGGATATCATCCACATAAACAGCAACAATAGAAATAGAATTGCCTGATTTTTTAACGAACAGTGAATAATCATTCAAAGAATGACTAAAACCTTTGAAATTAAGAGCAACAGTTAACTTAGCATACCATTGTCTGGATGCTTGTTTAAGTCCATAAATGGACTTCTTAAGCAGACAGACATGGTCAGACGTAGGAGGTGAAACTCCTGGAGGAAACTTCATATACACCTCTTCATTTAAATCACCATGTAAAAAAGCATTATTAACATCTAATTGGAAAATACCCCAACCATGCTTAACTGTTGTAGCTAAAAGACACCTGATAGTAGTCATCTTGACCACAGGGGAAAAAGTTTCATTATAATCCACCCCTTCCTTTTGAACATCTCCTCTGATCACCAATCTAGCCTTTAGTCTTTCTATACTGCCATCAGCATGTTGTTTTACTTTAAAAACCCATTTAGAAGGTAAAGCTCTTTTACCATTGGGTAAGACAACAATATCCCAGGTTTTGTTAAGCTCCAAAGCTGAAAGTTCATTGTCCATTGCTTTCTGCCAACCTGGATGATGTGCAGCCTGCATATAATTGATAGGTTCTTGTATACTAGAAATGGAATTGAGCATAATTTGATTGATAGAAGACAAATCATTAAAAGATAAGTGCTCAGGAGTAACAGGACTCAAGAAACAACTAGAAGAAACATCTGTAAAATGCAGAGCATTGCAGACATATGATTCTAAATAAGCAGGCTTCTTATGGTACCTAGTGGATTTCCTTAGAATAGTCTCCACAATAGGTGAAGGAGTAGAAATAATAGAAGAATTATCAAATGAGAAATTCTGGGAATCAGAAATAGGAGGATCAGGAGACACAGCCTCAAGAGGATCACAACTATGATCAGAAAGTATAGCATTATCAGTAAGATCTGAACAAGGATTAACAGGAGAATTTGTAGTGAAAGGGAATGGAACAGACAAATTAGGTAAAGAATTAGAAGGGAAATAACTGGTAGAAGACACATGTTTAGAAAAGGGAAAATACTCTTCATGAAAAACCACATCCCTTGAGACTGATATTTTCTTCGTTTGAAGATTCATGACCTTGTATCCCTTTTTCCCATAAGGATATCCTATAAAGACACAAGGACAAGCTTTTGGATCAAACTTACTTCTGTGAATAGGTAAAGTAGACACAAAACAAAGACATCCAAAGCATTTTAAGTGAGAGTAAATAGGTTTAGTTTTAAACAAGATTTCAAAAAGTGTTTTGAAATGTAAAACACTAGAGGGAAATCTGTTGATGAGATAAGTTGATGTTAGTAAGCATTCACCCCAATAGCCAATAGGAAGATGAGACTGATATAAAAGGGCTCTTGAGGTTTCCAACAAATGTTTGTATTTTCTTTCTACAATCCCATTTTGTTGAGGAGTGTGTACACAAGTAGTTTGATGGATAATTCCCTTGGAAATGAAAAAATCAGTTTGTAATTTACCACTACCCAATTCAAAAGCATTATCAGTTCTAATTATTTTAATTTTTGAATTGAATTGCCTTTCCACCATATGAATGAAAGATTGAAGGATAGTAAAAGCATTAGACTTGGTGCTAAGAAGATATGTCCAAGTTGCTCTACTAAAATCATCTACAATGATAATGAAGTATCTAAAACCATTGTGAGTAGAAGTTTTATAAGGCCCCCAAGTGTCAACATGAATTAGCTCAAAAACAGAGGTAGTGGAAATATTGCTAGATGGAAAAGGTAACTTTGACTGTCTAGCCATAGGACAAATAATACAAGGAGAAGAAAATTTGGAACAAGATGTAGAAATAGGAAAAACTTTCTTCATATTACTCATTGGCATATGGCCTAATCTATAGTGCCACAGCTTTTCTTTTACATTGGAATCAAAATAGCTGGAACTAGAAGTAAAGACATCTGCTAGAAAAGTAGAAAAAGAGAAACTATTAAACTTGAAACTGGTAGGATTGTTTGTAGCAACAGATGGATCACTGGTCTTGAGAATATATAAACCTTCTTGTTCCTTACCAAGCACATGAGGGCTCTTCACTGAAGGGCCCTGCAAAATCAAACAAGAATTAAGGGTAAAAATAATGGATCTCTGTAGTTGTCTGCACAACTTATGAATGGATATAAGATCAAACTTAAAAGAGGGAATATAGAGCACATTTTCTAAAATAAGATCAGAAAGGAGTTGGACAGAACCTGTATGAGATACCCTGACTTTATGAGAATTAGGAAGAGTGACAATTATAGGTTCAGTAAGAGGATTAATGTTAGAGAGAAAACTCCTATCAGAAGTAATATGCTCAGAAGCTCCACTATCTAGTATCCAAGAAGATTTATCAATTTTAAGTAGACAAACATGAGATTTAAGAGACTTAGTTATACCAGAGGATATCATATTTGCAGATGATTCAGTTTGATCCTTTTGATTCATCGTTTGCAGCAGTCCCAGTAGTTGACTAACATTTTCTGGTGATAGACTGTTCAAAGCTGCATGATCAGAATTTCCTTGTTGTGATGCTTCCCCTGTGCTAAAAACATTTCCAGCAACAGGTCCCTTTTGGTACCTCCTAGGTTTAGTAAACTTAAAATCATCAGGGAATCCATGGATCTTGTAGCATAGGTCAATAGTATGTCCTGTTTTCTTACAATAATTACACACCATTGAAGATTTCTTGGCATAATTTTCTTGAGTAGACTTATACTCATTGTTCCTCCTTTTCCTTGCATTACCTACTAGAAATGATGCTGAATCTCCTGGATAAGCAGGAGCATCATGGATCTCTCTCTATTTTTCATCCTGAATTACAAGAGAGTAAGCTTGACCAATAGTGGGTAAAGGTGCAGATAACAAGATATTGCTTCTAACAGCTAAGAAAATATCATTTAATCCCATTAAAAACTAAAGTAGCCTTTCATCTTGATGAGCCTTAAATCCCTTTTCCTTTGCACCACAGGTACAGTTACAAGAACAAGCAGAGAAAGTGCTTAAAGCATCTAGTTCATCCCATAAACTTTTCATCTTAGTAAAATAAGCAAATATGCTTGAATTCCCTTGAACAACAGCATTAAGATCCTTTTGAAGTTGAAATAACTTAGCACCATTTGCTTGACCAAATCTATCTTCTAGATCTGACCACAAAACTTTGGCACTTTGAGAGTACAAAACTGATTCAGCAATTTCTTTTGAAAGAGAATTTAGCAACCAAGACAACACCATATCATTGCATCTTGACCAAGATTTTTTCATTTTCAGGTTTGTATCAGCTGGAACTTCTAGAGATCCATCAATGAATCCTAGTTTGTTTTTAGCTGAGAGAGCAATAATCACAGCCCTTCTCCAGCCACCATAGCTTCTACCGTCAAAAACAGTAGATACAAGGTTCATGCTTGGAATATCTGAAGGGTGGATATAGAAAGCATGTGAAGCATCTACTGTATTGTTTACAGCAGTTACTTCAGAACTTCCAGTAGTTTGAGAAAGAGGTATCTGAACATCAGTCATTATTCAGAAAATGAAAGGAAGAAGAAGAAGGAAGAGTGAATACTATGGAGAAGGAGAAAAGATCAGAACTTCTTTGATACCATGAGAAAATTAAGAGCTCACAATGTATAAATTTCCCTTCCTTTATTTCTGAATGAATCCATCATTGTACAAGGTCCTATATTTATACAAAATGAAAAGCATATATTTTGTAACTAACTATACAGCTGTCCATTTCTTATTGAATAAAGTGTAACTAATTGCAAAAATAAAATAAAAGAAAAGAGGAATATTAAGCTTCCATATTATCTTCAACATTGGGCCTAATCCATTTGATATCAGCTCAAACCTGAGCTCAGGCTCAAAGTGAGAATGAATATCTCAGGCCCAATGTGAGAATGAATGTTGACATTAGAATGGAGGGAGTGCAACTTAGCAAAATGCTCAACATGACATCCCTAATAGGAAGCACAGCCTTACAGGAAGTGCAACTTGACAAACAGTGCAATCTAACACAAAACAGGCAGTGCAGGGCAACAGATTCATTATTTTTACAATATACTTATGCTTTAATATGCTTTAATTTAATTCAGGCAGAGCACTGAGTGAAACTTAGGAGGGAGGGAGTGCAACTTAGCAAAATGCTCAACATGAAAGCCCTTAATAGGAAGCACAGCCTTACAAAAAGTGCAACCTGACAAACAGTGCAACCTAACACAAAACAGTGCAATGCAACAGGTTTATTATTTTTACAATATACTTGTGCTTTAATGTGCTTTAATTTAATTCAGGCAGGCACTGAGTGCAACTTAGGACGGAGGGAGTGCAACTTAGAATGGAGGGAGTGCAACTTAGCAAAATGCACAACATAAAAGCCTCTAATAGGAAGTGCAGCCTAAAATAACACAAGCAGTGCAGTGCAACAAGTTTGTTATATTACAATATACTTAGGCTTTAATTCAATTCAGGCAGGGCAATAGACAATTCAGGTAGGAAATGCAACCTGACAAACAATGCAACCTAATGCAACACATGCAGTGCAACAGGTTTGTTTTTCAATATACACGGACTTTAATTCAATTCAGGCAGGAGAGGCATATCACTGAATTTTCTAACATAACTTAGCAGGGAGGGAGTGCAACTTAGATGGGAGGGAGAGCAACATCGCAAACCGTGGAACAGAACAGTCCCTTGCAGAAAGTGCAACCTAACAAGAATTGAATAACAGGAAGTGCAACCTGACAAACAATGCAACCTAACACAACATAGGCAGTGCTTTAGGATCATTATTTTTACAATATACTTGTGCTTTAATTCAATTCAGGCAGGATGCAACTTAGTAGGCAGGGCACTGAATGCAACTTAGAAGGTAGGGAGTGCAACTTAGCAAACATCTCAACACAACAGCCACTAACAGGAAGCACAGCCTTACTGTAAGTGCATAACGTGCATAACAGGCGGTGTAACCTGACAAACAGTGCAACCTAACACAACACAGGCAGTGCAGGGCTAAATTCAACATAACATAGAAGCGAGGGCAACATAACAGCCCCAACAGGAAGTGCAACCTGAGACCTAACACAACACAGGCAGTGCAACATATTCATTTTCAATATACTTGGGCTTTAATTCAATTCAGGCAGGGGATATGCAGAGCACTGAATTTTCCAACACAAATTAGAAGGGAGGGAGTGCAACTTGAAAGCGAGGGAGTGCAACATAGCAAAATGTGCAACATTACAGCCCTTGAAGCACAGCCTAACAGGAAGTGAAACCAAACAAACAATGCAACTTAACACAACACCGGTGGTGCAGTGCAACTGGTTCATTATTGTTTTTCATAAACATAGCAGGGAGGGAGTGCAACAAAGCAGGGTGAGCAGGGAGGGAGTGCAACAAAGCAGGGTGAGCAGGGAAGGAGTGCAACATAGGAAACAAGCCAACATAGCAGGAAGGGAGTGCATCATAAGAAGCAAGGCAATATAGCAAAGAGGGAGGGCAACATAGCAAACAGTGCAACATATAACAGCCCCTAAGTGGTTCATTATTTTTACCGTAAGTGCCAATAGGCAACCCTTGAATATTTTGTACACTGATAAGATTTGATAAGGCAAAGTGCAAGGTATTTAATGCCTGAGAATTTAAAATTTCAACAGAAAATAGGAAGGACTTCTGTCTTATTCAATCAGTTTATCCTTCCACACTTCTTCCAGACCTTTCTCGCATCGTGTTCAAACTTTTGTTTATCCTTGGTGATAGTTGCCTTGACAGCAGCAGCCTCTTTCTTCTCCATTTTCTGTGCAAGAAATTCATCAAGATTTTCATCATAATTGTGATCTCTATTGAATGATTACCTTTTTCATTTCTCACTCTGAGCGACGTTACATCACTGTATCTTTCAACTCCCTTTGAACAGATGTCGCAAATCCAATCATCACTTTTACTTTTTGTTTCATTTGTCACTTTGTATTTCACATTCTCATTGTCTTTTCCCTTAAGATTGGCTCCTCTGCGAGATGTTGGCATCTTTTCCTGCTTTATACAATCAAGAGAAACATAGTAACTGAGTAAATCGATTCAAGCAAAAAAAAATTCTTTTCAAACTGGATCTAGCAATAACTAATAGTACTTATTACTAATCTATACTAAAACATTGACATTGAACCTTGAGGTCTCTAGTTCAATCCCAGCAGAGACTAAAATAACTGGGTGATATCTTCTCATTTATGGACAAAGCTACCAGTGTTGTTGGTGGGAGGTGGGAGGTGGTAGGCATCCATGGAATTAGTCGAGGTGCATGAAAGCTGGCCCCCGACACCACGGTTATAAAAAAAATAAAATAAAAGGAGAGAGAACTTTGGACTATTGTTATAAAAGTTGTCTTCCTCACGACGCTATCTTTAAACAGGTTGAAGGATTATTGACAGCATCAGTTCTAGTAGGGATAACCGAGTCATTGTCTTATTTATCTGGCTTCCACATTCCTATATTTAGTGATTAGTGAGTACTTTCTAATTCATGGTAATTGCAGGTTTTATGTGGCTGAAATCCTCCTTGCTCTGAACTCTGGAGTATCTGCATATGCTTGGAGTTGTATATCGGGATTTGAAACCCGAAAACATACTGATCCGAGAAGATGGTCACATCATGCTTACAGATTTGGAGTTTAGGGTTAGTGCTTTGTTATTACCTTTTTGTCCTTTACTTTTAGGTTGTTAGCATATTGAAATTACTAGTTTTGGTTACTTGTGTTGCACGTATATTTCTATTAGTTGGTGTCAAAATCTTATATACAATTTCAACTGATATGTTAGACGATAAACATAAATATTAAAGTATATCGAAAAATACAAGTTTCTAAGGATAATGAATATTAATCTTATATTTTAATCTCCTTACACTTGCATTCAAAATTGATTTAATATTTGTAAAGTTAAAATATAACTTAAGGTAGTTTTGATACTATTTATAATAGTTACTTATATTAAACATACATACATGTTTCTCTATGATGTAAAAGAATACAATATTTCTTTAAAATGTTTTTTTATAGAACATTCCACACAATTTCTATATTATATTTGAGATATATTTGTCTACCTATAATAATTTACACATTTGTCTACCTGAAAAAGATAATGCAAAAGAAAAAAAACTCCTAATTGTGTTTAAATGCAAACCAATTGAATTAGTATTATATGTGGTATTAAGTGGTTATTTGACCTTTTCTGTTAGAGATATTGCTAGTGGAATTTACTTCAACATTTATGGTGTGAGGATTTTATTACGTCATTAAGGCAGTAAATATTTATAAAAATGGTGGAAAAAAATTGATTATAATGTAACTTTTCATTTAAGGTCTTTCCACTTGTAATATGATGCATGCTTTATTATTTAATGATTAATTAAATAATTTATAATATTATAATGTAGTGTAGGGGTAAAATTGGAATCCAATTTTGCATTTTAAAGCTTCCTACTTTGGGCACGTGCGTTGCACGTGTACTCCATAACGATGAATATGAATTATTAAAAATCACATATTTTCTTTTTAAATTGTGTTTGAGTTACAACAAAAATATGAAAAGTAAAATGATAAATGTTTATAGTGTATAGTTAACTCATAAGAAGAAACTCTTTTGTATTTAGTCATCCCCTTATTATAATTTCGATATATAAATTTTATATTTGCTTTAAAAGACAAAATAAAGTAGCAAAAACAAACATAGAGGCACACTACCTTATGATTAACTTCCTTAAAATATCTCTCTTGAAATTAAATTAACAGTTATACATTTCAGGAAGATAAAATGTTTTAACATTAATTAGAAAAAGATGAAACTCTCATTCTCATTAAGTAGAATACAATTAAGTAATTCAAATTATGTCTAAGGAAACTTAATTAGAAGGAAATAACTAAAGAATTGTGCAACAGAGATGACAAATTTGTATTTGGTAGTGGTATATATTGATTTAGCTACAACTCTTCATATTCTTTAATTTAAGATTAAAAGAGGGAAAGACTTGATTCATGTACTTATTTAAAATTCTAGAAATCCTAATTGACTCTTGTTCTTCCACATTCCCTTTCTAATAAATAACTTACAAGTCAAAAAATAATTAAAATAATATTATTTAATTAATTAGAACAAAAGGAGAAAACCTTGATTCATGTACTTATTTAAAATTTTAGAAATCCTAATTGGCTCTTGTTCTTCCACATTCTCTTTCTAATAAATAACTTACAAATCAAAAAATAATTAAAATAATATTATTTAATTAATTAGATGTTTAATTTAGTTTAGGGATAAAATGGTAATCCAACTTTTCATCTTTGGAGCTTCCCACTTTTAGTAAGAATAGTACGTGCGAAAGATATGAATTACTGTCAAAATTACATTTTAATCTGTATCACAAGCTATTCAAAAAAAATATAATTTAAAATAGATGAACAATCAATGTATTCAAATAACTTCTTTATTGTATATCAATTGATTAGACATTTGATGAACCTGCAAAATTTAGTTTGGTAACTAAAATAATGAGTTACATTTTTAAGCTATTAGGTTCAAACATATGATATATTAGTATGTGCAAAAATGAATAACAAAAATGATTAATGTTTCTCATTTAAATGCACAATAAGAAAATTTATATGTATACCTTAAATTGATATCTATACTTCAAGTCCAACATTCATACAATTCTAAATGCTTCATGGAAGAAAAATTCTATAATGGAGAAAGAAAGCAAGAACGAAAAGTTGAGGATATTGCAAAGAAAGTCCTCATGCTCTGAAAAGAAAACTTTGTTATTGTTAGAGACAACATATCAACATATCAACATAAGATTGTTCATTGTTTAATACTACACATGTATTAAATTTACTCTCTTTTTTTCCGCTACTATTTTTTCTTCTTGATTACCAATTTTCAGCATATTTTTGGTTATCCTCACTTGCAACTTTTAACTCTCTTATCTTCTCATGTTGAATTGTGCAATTTTCCTAATTCGATTTCATATTGTGAGCTTCCATCTTTGTAAGTTGGTTCTTAAATAGCATTAAGAAATGATCCTTTAAACTCAAATTTTAATTCTAAAATTGATTTCTACATTAAAGTGATGAATGGCTTTCCATATCATAACTTTTCAAATTCTTCCATTATGAGATTTATGATTACGATTAAAAGCAATATCAATGTACTCATTTATCAAGAAAATGATAATTTAATTATTTAAAGGCTTATGAACTTTAAATTCTACCATTATGTAATTAAAATATTTATATTAATCAAATTTTAATTTAGTAGAGGGGAAAAATGGTAATTCAACTTTTCACTTTGGAGCTTCCACCACAAACCAAAATTACCTTTTAATTTATTTATTTCCAAAACTAGCATTCCCCTTTCATGAAAAGTTGTGACTTTTATGAAAAGTTGCGACTTTAATGAAGAGTTGCGACTTTTATGAAAAGTTGTGACTTTTATGAAAGGTTGTGATCTTTCTGAAGGGTTGCAACTTTTCCAAATAGTTGTATCCTTTCTGATAAGGCACAATAAACATTTATTCACGCTACCCTTTGTTGTCTATAAATAGAGGGTTTTCCTCTCATTTTAAAACAACGAAAATTCTAAACCTCCTCCTCTTCTTCTTCACAATTAAATATTTGTGTACTTTGCTCATGTTGAGTGACTCACTGACACCATTGCTTATGTTACAGATCATGGTATGTATTTTTACAGTCATTAATTTATAATTATGTTATTAAGGATAAATGATAAGATGTAATAATTTTAATTTTTCTTTACATTATTAATGTTTGTTACTACGTAATCTTGTGTGTAAGATAATATAGTGTTTAAGTTTTAATGACGGATAGGTTTTAAGTATTATTTTATAAATTCTGTGAAGTTAAATTTTTGCGCGAAGCACTGATAATTTCACTAGTAATATATGATAAATTACTTGAATTTAAAATTTAATTTCTTTGAATTGTAAGACTAAAGCAGATATAAATATTTTGAGTATTCGAATATTAAAAAAAAGAATCAATTTATAAAGATTCATGTAGGCCAACTTTTTATAAGTATCAATAATTCGAATATCAATTTTCTAATAGAATTTTATGGGTTTATATTGAAATACTCCCTTTCTAATAATAATTATGCAAAGATATTGTATCCTTTGTAATTACATCTCTAAAAATATATTAAATATATAGTTAAGTGAGCATTACAAAAAGGGTGAAAGAACAAAGAGAAACACGAATTTTCTTGACTCAAATTTAGCTCAAAACGCTTAGACATTTCACTAAAGTTTTCAACAACAATTTCAATTGCTATTAAAGATAATTGGCAGCAACAATTTCTTATGCAATTTCTTTTAATTACTATATATGTAAGTTGTTGTGAATGAATATCCAGATATACTTTTACAAATTTAATTACACGACAGTTGTATATTAGTTAAAGTTCTTGAAGATCTTTTGTTATTTTAATTACTTGTAAGTAGTCTGTCATTTAAAGTTTACCATGAATTTTATATAAAGTTTTTTTCTATTGAACTATACGTACAAATTAGTTATTTGAACTTTTGTTTTTAGCTTTCTTCTTATTATGTCATTTCACATTGTTTAAAATTTAATTGTAGATTTGGTTTAGTTTTCAAAATTAAGGATAGACTTGTGTAGTTATAGTTTGTATTATCTTTTCGAACAAAATATATTTTTAGATTACTACAAGTTTATACATATATTTTACCATAGCGCAAAATGGGAACAGGTTTACTAGTTATGGATATAGATGCATATAGCACAAAACAACAAAATTAGATCTTTTCAATCATCATAACGGTATCCGCCAAGATTTATTAGCTAAATCGACAAGTCAGGCTTGCTCTAATAGTTGAGCGCCTCCACCATCCACCGGTAGGTTGAGGGCTCAAATACTATTGATCCTCTTCAAAGAGAAAAAAAGGTTAAATAAATCATTTTTCATGGGAAAATAAAGTGGTAATTGCATAGATGGATGTTATGTAACTTTGATTCTTGTGATGTAGATGAAAAATTCCCATGTTCTCAGCATTTTATATCACATAATTACAAGGAGTGGATGTAGAGGATACATCCTAACCAGAGTGGTATGGAGATTTACTAGAACAACTCAAATTCTAAATGCTCTTTGGGACTATACTCTAAAAACATTTTGCTCTTCTCCTGATAAGCTAGTTTTGTAAATCCAATGTCACAAAGATCAGGTACTTCTGGTGGAATGGCACACCTTATCAATGCCCAGTTCATACCATCGAAGAAGGGGTGTCGTTTAATCTCAGCAGCCCCTGTTTCTGTTCCCAATCGATTCTCAGGCTCCTTCACAAGAAGTCTTCTGATTAGATCCCTTGCCTGAAGACTTACAAGCGGGCTGTCGGGAAATCTGAGGTTCTGCATGACCACATTGGCCAAAGTTTCTTCATTTCCAGCACCTTTAAATGGTGTCTTCCCATATAGAAGCTCGTAAAGAAAAACACCTAAAGTCCACCAATCAACAGCACTCCCGTGGCCCTCACCTTTAATGATCTCGGGAGCCAAATATTCATGTGTACCAACAAATGAGTTGGACCGTGCTTCTGTTGGCTCTACCACAAGCTGAGGCAATGATCTGTTAAAGGCTGCAGCTTCTGCTTTCAGCTTTCTTGCTCGTGCGGTGGCAGGTAAAATTCTGGGGCTAAAGCAAGAAACTTGACATGATGGTCCAGAACAAAATGGATCAATACAGTTAGAGCCCGTGCATGGACCAGAAATCCTGGGAGCTTCAACCCCCAATGAAGATGATTTTAGAAGAGTGGGATTAACTGAACATCTGAGTGAGAGGTCAAAATCTGTAAGCATGATGTGACCATCTTCCCGGACCAGTATGTTTTCGGGTTTCAAATCCCGATATACAACTCCAAGCATATGCAGATACTCCAGAGCAAGGAGGACTTCAGCCACATAAAACCTGCAATTACCATGAGTTAGAAAGTACTCACTAAATAGGAATGTGGAAGCCAGATAAATAAGACAATGACCCTGTTATCCCTACTAGAACTGATGTTCTCAATAATCCTTCAACCCTGTTTAAAGATAGCGAAGATAGCATCATGACGAATAGTCCAAAGTTCTCTCTTTTTCTTTTATTTATTTATAACCGTGGTGTCGGGGCCAGCTTTCATGCACCTCGACTAATTCCATGGATGCCTACCACCTCCCACCAACAACATTGGTACCTTTGTTCTCCAAGGTTAGGACAAATGAGAAGATATCACCCAGTTATTTTAGTCTCTGCTGGGATTGAACTAGAGACCTCATGGTTCTCAACCCACGCCATTGACCACTAGGCCCATGTCAAATTAATATAGCTTCACCACAAAGTTATTTGATCTAACTTATGCAAAATATAGATTTTATATTTTGGCACAACAACACTAGA
Source organism: Solanum chiquidenum (assembly GCA_029582725.1). Classification (NCBI taxonomy): domain Eukaryota; kingdom Viridiplantae; phylum Streptophyta; class Magnoliopsida; order Solanales; family Solanaceae; genus Solanum; species Solanum chiquidenum. The sequence continues at coordinate 14,109 of JAJOOS010005805.1, forward strand.
TTAATCAATTAACTGTGTTCCCACAACAGATAAACTAATTATCCACATCCAAGACAGACACAAAACATTTTCCAATCAAATGAACTCTCAATCTTCAGTTCTTCCTTTTTGATCTTTTTTCTTATTTTGGAGGAAATGCAGACTTCAATTTCTACCTTATCCCTTTCTCCTTTTTTGGTATGGGGTGGTCAGGTGGGTTGAGTTGAGTTAGGAGGAACAGAGGAAGACATATCTAACCAAAGAAACGAGCCAGTAAATTAAAGAATTTGCCTTGTCAATAAGCCTCAAGACATTATAAGGCTTTAACCAATGAAGTTTTCTTATTTAAGGTAAATAATTATATTCCTGTTGGAGAAATCCCCATATAGAAGTAGTATACCAAAAAGTAGAGAAACCTAGACCAAAAGATGATTATCTACAAAATGTCATCCAAACGTCTATGCAACCAAGAAGCTCATGGGTTCACAAAAAGAAACTAGAGACATGAGGCAACTCCTCAAATGTAGAAAATCATTATTGACCTTTCAAAAGCTCTCCTATTCCGGTCCCTCCATAATAATACTTAAATGAAAGCTAGTGGGGGTACATCCCATGCCCTGGGTCTTCTTTTCTTCTGAAGCTCAGTTATTCAGTGCCTCTGTTGTACTCAGCAATCAGCATGACCTACTGTATTCTAAAGCAATTCAAAAAACTCCACCACATCAAGCTACAACATAATAATAGGCGGAGCATAGTAGACCACTTAAGCTTATGGTGGTGGGTATACTAGATTTAATGTCTTAAGTTAACAAACTTATTAACAAGTCTGTGTCAAACTCTATATCAAAGCCACGACAAAGGTGGCATTCTTCTACTCTTTATTCCTTTTTTTGGACTAAAATTTAATGGGTCTAAACATTTGATCAATCAAGTGGTGTTGAGTTAGATTAGTGCTTTGTAAATAGAAATATAAAAAATCACCAATGTATAGTCAAAATCCATTTATTCCAGTAAAAATTTCAGACTAATTTATACACTCTACCAGCCCCGAGCACAAATCAAAAGAGAACAGAGATGCATTATGTTTATGCTGAAATGCAGATTTTTCCTACCAAAGCTTCATTGTTGTAGTTTTGAGTATAATTTATTAAATTGGAGCATATCATACCGTGCTGCTGGTTCAGGAAAATTTCTGCAAGGCTGCTTCTGCCTGAGGACATGCAAATCACCACCTGGACAAAACTCCATAACTAAGCATGATAAGTTGTCTGATGTAAACTGTGCATAGAGCGTAGGTAGAAAAGGGTGATCTAGCATTCTCAAAATCTCTCTTTCAGTTTGGGCCCTTGGCAACTTTTTCCTTCTTGCCAAAAATTCATTATCCATAACTTTTATTGCAAAGAAGCAATTAGTTTCCAGCAGCTCAGCAAGGTACACTGTGCCAATGTCTCCACAACCAAGCTTCTTTAATAAATTGAAATGACTTAACCCCAAGAATCCATGATGTTTCCTCACCTGATTGATAGCCTCCCACCTGCCGTCTTTAGACATGTGTGGCCTATTTCCAGTACTAGACCCACTCAGATTGCTCTCGTCACTGATAGTTGTGCTACAACTGTAATCACCAATACTACTCTTTGAACTCTGTGAAAAGTCCCCTGGCTCTCTAGATTTTGATGCCTTGTTGAATTTCAAGACAGGGGTAACCCTGTCATCATGGCCGTTATTGGCGAAGCCTGGTTTAGTAGCATGACAGTTATTGCTATTTTCACTTGCTTCAGCATCTGTACATCCAGAACCTTGAATTGTAGGTCCCTTACCAGACTCATTTCCTACATTCTTGAGAGCACACTGACATTGCTGACAGATAAGTTGCTTAGGTGATTCCATTGGACCATTTACTTCATAGGTCAAATTAAAAGTGCCGGATGTTGCTGTTGCTTCCGGTTTCGCTTTCTTCTTGACAAGAGTCTTGTGCTTGACTGCTGGCTTTGCAGTCTGAGTGGTGCTTTTGTTTGATTTGCTCTCCCTGTTGCTTCTCGTGGCAGTAGATGAAGAGACATTTTGCAATATGGCTTTCCGTCTCAGCTTAGGAGCTTTTTTGTTTGCTATTCTAAATGATGCAACTGCACTTCTATTGGAATTATGCTGCAAATTTTTTGGTCCAGACCCCAAAACATCATTATCAGAGGTAAATGATGATGAGGATGCAACTGAAGTTTGGACTTCTTCCTCAATTGACACAGTTCGTAGTGATTTAATCTCATGAAGATTCGACACAGATGCATTCTCCTTTTTCAGGTGAGGGGAGTTAAAACTCTGAATAATTGGTACTTCAACCGATCTAGGAGAAGACAGGACACTTTGGTCTGGTAACTTCATCTTGGGTTCTTCGGGGTATCGAGGCATCTTTTGTGAAGTGCTTGATGTGCTTACTGCTGGCATTGTCCTCTCTTTTCGCCGCACAGCGGACTGACTTGACTCAGCAGACACAATGACTGGTTTATCAACAAGTCTAGGCGAACGTGAAGTGTTTTGGTTTGGTAACCTCACCTTTGCTTGTGTAAGCTGTTGAGAGACCTTTTTACCATAGTTCGGGACATTTTCTTCTGGAAATATTCTCTCATTTGGCTTGGCAACGGACTCCGCACTCTTAATAGTCTGTTTACTAACACATTTAGGAGAACAAAGGGTACTTTGACCTGGTGACTGTAGCTTTGGATCTCCAATGTACTGAGGCGGCCTCTGAGAAGAGTTAGACGTGCTTTCTGCCGGCACTATTCTGTTATTTTGGCGCATTGAGATGGATGGCTTAATGACAAGTCGTGGAGAAGAATGGGGACTATGGTTTGCTGATTTAACATACAGTTCTTGGCGGTAATGGGGCACTTTGTCGAGTGTTCCTGAAGATTCGCTTGGATCTGCAAACCTGTAAGAGCTTGTAATCCTTCCAGCTTCTGTAATGCTTGGAGAACCCGGTGGCTTGGATAACCGCTTCATTGCCGCCATTTCTGCCGCCTGTGAAATGCATAAACCCCGTAAGGCCTGCTTCAGAGAGACTGGCTCTGAAAACCCAATTCCTGGAGAAAGAGATCCACCGCCCCTCATCGGTCTTTTTGAGGCATCTCTTCTCACATGATCTGACAAATCCAGACTTTTTGATGATCTTAGATCAATGGATGCAAAAAGATGATTAATATCATCTTCTAAGAATTTATTAGGTCCTTTTCTAACCAAAGGAGGCTTCTGTTTTCTGCCTGATTCTCGTACTTGTCCTGACCTTTCAGAACGCTGGAACATCACCAGCTCATCTTTCGCCTCAATAATTTCACAACTACCAGAATATGAACCCATCACTTAGAACTGGTCGGACAATATCACCAGAAACTCAGCAATCGGAAGGTAAAATGATTAATTTTGGAGGTCTAAATACAACCATCATTCAATTGACAACCACCTTTACAACCATACATGAGCTTCATAGGTAACATATAATCCAAATTTCTAATTTCAACCCAATCATGTTGCTATCTACCATTCAACCTGTAATGACAATTAAATGCTATTATGAAATAAATAAAGTACCAACTACTGTGTATTCCTTAAAACATCAGAATCATTGTCACATAAAATGCTTAGAATAAATACACATAAGAGGTACAAAGCATGAGGATAAGAAGATGGATGACTATCAAGCATTTCATTTAGGGAACAGAATTATAGAAACTCGGATATAATTACTCAGGAATATCTCTAAAGAACCCAAGTTGCTAAGATCTCAGTAACTATTGGCCAAAATTTTGAGACCAAAGATTCCACATAGATCCATTTATGGTGCTGTGAAATCTTTTTCACAATCCCAGATCTCCTTTCATTGTCACATTCCTCTCAGAATCAGTTAAAGTAGGGTCAGGAACGACGAATCTCTTTATGATAAACAGATCTACAGAAATGTACTGTCGTTAAATACTTGCAGAGTATTATATTTCTCAAAGAACTCTTAGGTGTGTTAACACCCTATTGTTATCAAGTATTAAAAGTGGTCCTTAGAAGTCTAACTCAGCTATAAATATACATTCAGTTCAATGGCATAGATCCATTTCAATTGAAATACAGCAAATTGCTCGGAATAAGAACAGGATTACAACTTTCAAGAAAAACAGATCAATATGGGATTTAGTTTTCAACTTCCACCATTTCTGCAAAGAGAAAATGGAAACAGAAACAACTTGAAACCCAAAAATGCAAACCACCCACCTAGCTGAC
>JAJOOS010005806.1:0-31449 GCA_029582725.1 Solanum chiquidenum
TGTTCTTTTAATCGTTAATCGAATGAATTTTAAAAATTCAAACAGAGTAGAAAACCATAAAGGTTTTAATCTCCAGAAACCTCAAATACAGAAACTTTTAAATTTCTTAAGATTGTTATCTCCTGTATTCAGGTTAGTCAAAAAATACAGAAATAGAAAAAATAGATAAAATAGACAGAATAGTTTTAATCCGAGTCCACAGAAATTACTGTGTTTCCTTAAGAAATTTAATCCCCTCACTGTACACGAGGTTGCAGATTAATTCCTCCCAAGATAAAATGGATTAACATGTTAGAGAAGTAGCGGTACCTCAAACTTCAATAATTTCAGCGAACGCAAGAACAATAACAAGAGCACACACAGACTCAGTCGATCGATAATTTTATTTATGTAAGAAAATGTATGCAGAGAGAAAAAAAATTCAGTGTTTGAAAAACGAAAAAGACTTCTTATTTATAGCCAATTGCAGGAAGGAACGCATATGTTCAGACCAGTTTTTTCCAGAACATTGTGACTTTTGGGAAAGTAACGACTTTTCGAAAGGAACAAATCCTTTCAAACGAATTTACCGTTTTGCGAAATTAATTCCGTTATTTAACTAACATTCTGAATTAATTTATAAGAGAAAAGAAATGAATTAACAAGATTGATTAAATAAATTTTGTCCAAAAAATATTATCAATCACATCATTTGCTGAAGCCGAGGCCGAGGCCGAGCGACGACGACAGCGCGAGGGGCACCTTCTTCTTAACCCTTTAAAAACTAAAGGAAGTGTTTCCTATTATAAGGACAGCAATTTCCTATCTTCTATCAATATGGTAAAAAATGACTTTTCATTTGCACTTTGCGATGACTTTTCATTTGCATTTTGCAATGACTTTTCATTTTCCCTCCAAAATTGGTTCCCCCACTTTAACTGATTCTTCCACTTTCCATTTTCTCTTTTTATTTCTCATTCACACCTTGCTAAACCAACAATTATTTTACTAGTTATCTTCCACACATTACTGTATAATTCAATCATGTGTCTTACCCAATTATACTTGAAATAACTTCTATTATTCTCCATATATCGCAATTTAATACAATCACATATATTAATTATTTTTTACCCTATACAGTAACAGTTTAATTAGGTGAATAAGAAGGTTCAATGTCATGACAAGTTTTTAGTGTAAATCAATATGAGGTCACTGTCTATCTAATCATAATCTCCCTACCAACCCTATATTATTATAAACAAAACATAAGATTATAGGTGATAAAAAAGATTTCAATTATTACGTAGATAATATTTTAATTTATACCATATTTATTAACAATGTATCTCCAAATTTAGTTCAGCCAATATTGTCACGGCCTATGCTTTCTAGTCACGAGAAGCCTGTGAGAATAATTATTTAAATCTTGAGATACACCTTAGAAGATTTTTATTTATTTTTTGCAACAAAACAGAACTTCTTTGAAGTAATCATTCAAATTATTTCTGATTTTTCAAAATTGTTTTCTTAAGGAACATTCTGATAATCAAATGCTCTTTGGGAAAAAATAAGAAATAATCCTATATTCTGTTAGAACCATTAAATGATGTACTGTCGTGAATGAAATTATGTCTCGAGATTTTAAATTCGAACCCTGAATATAAAAAAAATCTTAATAGAAAGTGTTACCCCTCTAAATTAAGTTCTATCCAATACAAATCTAAATTACTCGAAATCCAATATGGGATACTCAAAATCAAATAGAACACCAAACAAAATAAAAGGAATTCTTCTTTTATCATTCATCATAATAGAGAAATGGGAGAATAAGAAGAAGAAAAGAAAATAGGAATTAAAGTATAATGGCAAGAATGTAATTATAAGACAAATGAGGGGTGGTTTTACAACAAATTAAACCCTTGTTAAACATATTTAGCATATTTTGCGGATAATGAAATTTACTATTTGACACACCTTTTCTATTTTCCTCGTCTCCACCCACTTATTACAATTTACATGTACCAAAAAAAAAAATTACCTAACTCATTGGAACCCACACTTTCCATTAAATGCCACGTCATCACTTGTGATAAATTAGGTGATGGCACCAATAAAAACAACACATATCATGCAGTTGACTCTTTATTTGACACGTGGCTCTGAATTTTAATTGAAATTATTTTTTTGTCTTTTATGAGTAATTTTGGATAAAAAATAAAAACACATTTTTACTGTTTTTCAAATTTTGAAAAATTTTAATTTTATAATTTCAAGTAAATTTTAAAATTTTATGATCAAATATATTTTCTGAAGTTTAATTCAAAATTTTACAAGACAAATATATTTTTCAAAATTCAACTAGGAAAAAAAAATGTATTGCCAAATACTCTCTTAATTTTACTACGCTTATTTATGTAATTACTTAATATCAAATAACAATATTAGACTAAAAAATTTAAATTTTAAATTTTAAATTTATTATTAAAATAAAAAAATAAAGTAAAATGATTGAAGGGTTTGGAGAGGTGTAAAAGGTGGAAACGGTGGAAAGTACATAATGGAGGGGTTTGGTGGGTCCAACGTTATCCATAAAACGTCGTTTTCTGAAAAGATGCGTCAACAATTGGACTTCTTCCTTGGTCCTTATCCCAAACCCCTTCATTCAAGGGAAACTTGTTTCTTTTTATTTTGTCCAAAATAAATATATGGACATAATACACATTTCATATGTGCCTTCTTCTTTTTCCATGATAGATAAAATCGAGTTTGGATGCAACTGAACAAGATTAGGCGAGTGGAAACAAATATCAAAGACACCCTTTGGAATTAAATTACGTATGTGATACTAACTTTTTCACAAAAAATTACGCATCAATATTTTTGTAACATCTAGCAATTTTATTATTAGAATTTGAATTATATGTTGCAAGTATATAAGTTTGAATTGGGTGATATTTTACTTGTTTATGGGTGTTAAGATTTATTTCTTAGGTGTGGAAAGGGTATTGAAAGTGGTTTAGAGTCATAAGAGACCTCTAGCATTAATTTGGTTTGGTTCATTTTTTTTGTAATTTCGATTAGTTTTTGTAAGAGCAACTTTCACATATATCAAACATAAAAATCATATTTGTATGTTATAGCTATAGTTTGCCTAATTGCGCTCCAAAGCAAATTTTATGTCTGCTATGGAGTTTTTGATTTGTATTATTCGCTAGATACATCCAATTTTATACAAATTGTTCAGTTTTGTATAAATTCATTTATACATTGTAATTTGTATAATAAGATCTGTATTTGTATAATTATAAGTGTATAGGACGAAAATATATGTATATGTATTTGTCTATACACTTTTCTCTCGCTTTATACAAACACAAACGCATTTTATACATTTGTATACCGAATGGGTAATTGAATACCGAAAATGGCGAATTGTATATCGAACCAGATGGCAAAAAAATGGGTTGTTTGCTGCGAATTACAAATAAAATAAATTATGGCTATAGCATTTAATTTGAATTAATAGTTTGTTAGTTCATACAATTTTCCCTTTTTGTAATTCGATTCGATTTATTAAATTCGATTTTTTTGGTTATGGACCTGCTTAATGGGCTTTTTAAAATTTTATATTTTATGTTTTTTTTTTGTTGAATTTTTCAGCTTGAGAAGCTAAAAATAAGTGGTTCTAAAGTGTTAAAAGCCATTACTCTTTTAAATATAAAGTGAGGAATTTTTTTGGTGCTTTTAGTATTGAGTTTTGACTTATTATTGTACAGAATTGATACATGAAATTAGCCTAAGACAATGTTGCATCCGCATGTGTAATAGGCCTCGAACATCATCAAACAATAAGCTATGTCCTCTAGGGCTACCGATAATCCAAACCGAAAAAAATTATTGGTTCATCGGTAATGGGTTATTGGTTTAACGATTTTGATAACGGTATTAATTTTTTTTATTATCGGGTTATCGGTTCTTAACGGTTTGAGGTTTTTTCGTAACAGGTTAACCGATAACCCGATAGTAAATTAATAAATTATATTTATACCATTTTGATATATAAAATTCTTGACTTAGGATTTAGTTTCATATTTTTATTTCTGACAGTCTCAAACTTTCGGTTATTCTACAATGTGTTAGTGTTGTATTTTAGCAAGATACAATTTATCAATTCATGTGCATGGCTTTTTGGTTTGTCACCATGTTTCTAAGTTATTTTCAATTATTTATTTTTTGTGTCAAATCTTAACGGTTAAACTGATAACCGAACCGATAACGATCAATAACCAATAAACCAATAACCGATAAGTCAATATCTTAATGGTTCTTAACGGTGGATGTCTACAAATCGATAACCGATTGATTGAACCGATAAACTTCAAAACCGAACCGATCGATACGTCCTCTACCATAAAATTAAAAATATTAAATATGTATATGATAACTCCCACAGCAAGCCATATCAAATCATGTATCCACGTTTTGAGCTCAGCAGTTAGCATTGTTAGTGTTTAGTAATGGGCATCCATATTTGACAAGTTCACAAGTTCTTAAGATAAGAAAAGGAATATGAGGAAATGGAAGAGACGTGCTAAAGGTTCAGTTCAGAGAAGAAAAAAAGAAAGTAAAAAAGGCTGCAGGTGCATAAAACTTCACAAATACAATGACCGAACTTACGAACTGATCAAATACAAAATTGTATTTCGGTTAAAGAGAAATATCGTAAATACGAAATTATGTTACCGAAATACCGAAAATATAAAAATATGTTACCAAAAAACGAATCGAAAACTGAAATATCGAAATTGAAAAAAAAATAAAAAATGAACTTCTTAGACTCAGATTTTCGACTTAAATTCTATGAATGGAATTTGCAGGTTGTACATTAAACCACGGTCCGTAGACTGCCCATGTGGACTGTTCCTACAGATTTTTAATTGGAGTTATTTCAGTCTATTCTCATTCTTTCTAAGCATAAATCTCAACGTTTTAGCACTTTATTGGGGACTATATCATAGTATTACTTCAGAATACTCTCATATTTTTCTTTGCAAGCTTAGATCAAGAATCAAGAAGAACAAACCTAGGGTTTCAAGTTTTTCAATCAAGCTTTCTTCAAGAACTCTTGTTCGCTCAGGTATGTAAGACTATCATGGTGAGAGATTAAATTCTTTGTCACGTCCTACATATATAAATTCAATTAGTAAGATCAAAGTAAGAGATTTTACCCCATAATTCTTGATTTTCGAATTTTACTCTATATTCCTTTTGTTGAATTCTTGATTTTATTATAGAGATTCCATTACTTCATATTATTGATGATCGTTGATTTTTGTTCATGCTTAATTACTACATGATCCTTATTTTACGAAGGCCTATTTGAAAATCTGGACATACTATTTCATATGCATGTTTTTCATGAGTAAAATAAATTTCATGTCTTAAAGTAATATTTCAAAAAGAGTTCCAGAAAGTCTGAATTGATTCAAGTGCATTATTTTCATAAAGAAAAGCATAATCAATTTTAAAGAAAGCATATCTTAGTTTTAAGAAAGTACAATCAGTTTTTCACAAAAGGATAATCTTTTAGATCAAGTTCAGTACGGTTATAAAAAGACTTTTTTGAATATCAACTCAGCATGGAGATTATCACTCTTCTCCTAAAGTGAGACATCTTTTCTAAATGGAATATCATATGATATTTGAGCACTATTGCATTGTTTTGGGAGTAATGCACCTCGTTGGGTAAGAGTTCAAATAATTCAATTCAATAATTGTGTCGCCAGCGTACAATAGGATCGTGTTGTTGTTCGAGCGACTCCTCATAAAGCCTCTGATAACGGCTCAGATATTGGATCCATCAGTTAAGTTTGTTCTATACTTTGGCAAGGTATATGATGATTTTGACAATATGGACAAGACGTTGTATCATCAATTGCTCAAAGTGATAGTTATTCGTTAGAGAAACTCTCCAAGAAAAGTAAATTATGTTATTTTCAACATTTTCTATTATTGCATACAGTTTTAGTTGTAAAGCTTGATTGTTAAAGTACACACGCACGTTTTATTTTTTAGTTAGCTATTTTACAGTCTACTTTCAGAATTATTCTTTCAATTCAATATTTTTAGTTTAGAATGTTGTTTCATTTAGTTATTTTGCTTACCATACATTTCATGTGTTGACGTCATTTTGTGTTGCATCTTTAAATGATATAAATTCAGGTATTCAGAATCTGCAACAAATGTTTCATTAGGAACTTTTTCCATAAGCATTTCGTGAGACCTCCTTGTTTTTGGAGGGCTCCAATTTATAATTTATCTGATTCAATATTTAATAGACATTTCCAGTAAAGTATTTATGTAGCCGTGAGTCTTATTCTAACACATATCTTTAATTCATTAGAGGCTTTACAAATGAGTTAGATGAGTCTGTCAAATTATTATTTGCAGTTATTTTCAAATACTTATATGATTATCATTCAAACTCCTTTACATCCTTTTACATCTTTTCTAAATCATTGTGGTGTCATCTATTCACTACAAGAAATGTGATTATTATGGACGACTTATTTTATCACTTAAAAATAATATTTCTTCATAAAAAAAATTCTATGACAAGAAATATTTTGTTAATCTTTCGTCTCTAAACGTTGGTCACTAATAGTTTATAAAGACAATTTAACATTTCGTTACTAAAACTCTTATATTAACTACAAAAATAATATTGATCACGAAATGCATAGTATTTGCGACGAACTTATTTGTCTTAAAAATGTAAATATTTTGTAGCTAAAAATATCACTTTGTCATTAAAAGAGTGTTTAATACTAACAAATTTTATTTGTCACTACTTATAAATTTAATGAGTGAATATCTTGATCGTCTTTAACGTTATGCATAATTTGTAGTATATAGAATAAGATTGAGAAAATGGCCAAATGAGTCATTAACCTATTACCGAATTTCCAACTACACACTTATGCTTTACAGGGGTCCTATTATCTCCCCTGAATTATTAAATCAAAATTATTACCTCCTTAAAAAGTCACAATCATATTTATGTTGATAAGTGAAATTCACGCGTTTGACATGTATAATTTTTTATTTTTTTATTCTCTTGCCTTTTTGAATGATTATTTCATTTTATTTTTCTTTTTTCTTTTTCCTTTTATTTCTTTCTCTTCCTCTTCTTGTTTTTCCTATTCTATCCTTCAATTCCATCTTACCATAGCGCCACAAGTAGAAAGGTAGAGAAGCGATAAAATGAAGCCGACAAGAAATGTGAAGGATGTTTAACCACATGAGTTCGTCAAAGCGTAAGTTGCTCATCTTAAGAGCTCGGACAAGTTGGAGAAGTGGACTGACATTATCAAAACTAGAAAATTGAAGGAGCTTGCCCCATATGACCCTAATTGGTACTACTTTAGGGCTACAGGATGAGTAAGGTGGCCCATAAGATATAAAATAAAAGGTCTTTGAATCCTCTTTTCAAAGCCACTGAGTTTGCTAAGTTTCGAGTTCGGACGAGGGATACATGCTCGTTTGAAGTCAGGCTGTCCAGTTAAGGAAATTTACCCAAATTAAGGAGTGGTATTTTGGTCTTTTCCTTACCCCATCAGCTTTAAATGTTTTTAGTAATATTCTAGGTTCAAGGTTTATCCAAAGAAAAGGTAAGGCTCAAATGGTGCCAAGCTAGGTTCACTCTCACAAGGTGGCCACAAAGAGGTATATTGTCAAAATTGGCTCACTCTTCACAAATTGCCTAAGATCATTTCTATCATTCGCTCACATTAGTCAATTGGACCAACGGGGAAAGTTCTAGGTCTTATCAAGCATTCATTTCAAAGCAACTTCACCAAACACGACATTCAACATAATCATCAAACAAGACTTAACCATTCTCGCTAGCGTGCAACGATCATCACAAGAGATCGATTCAACAATCGGTATAGTCACAATGAGATGCTATGAGTTCACATATGACTTATGCAACTCAATTCGCCTCATAGGATTCGCATACACATATCGTTCAAACAAGAGCACTATTCAAGTCATCGATATTGATCACAACCGACACTCAAAATTGCAAGAGAACAACCACTTTCACACACATAAAGAGGTGGTAACTTTTTTAAAAAAATCAATTTGAAGCCATTTGCACATTAAAAATAGACCAATATGGATCAAAAACGAAGATATATATGAACATAAAATCAGATCCAACATTCACAAACCCAAACAACAATATCCACAAAAACAACCCAAAAGATATGGGTATGGAAATACCTCACCCCACCAACAAAATTAGCAGTTGTCCTCAAATGCAAAGAAACAAATATAAAGTCTAAGAATAACATAAAGGGAGGAAAAAAGTCATCCTTCCGGGCTAAACCTGGGGTGAAGTATGCATGTCAGTCACTCCCTCTGTCTGGGCATCAGTGCCCGGCTCAACAACATCATTGGCTCCACTGGAGCCCACAATAGGCGTATCCCTTAAAATGGCATGTACAATTGTATTAATAATGCCCCCACAAGGTCCGCCAAATCATCATACACGACCTCATCTCTAACATCCAGCTGCTCCTCAGCTATCTCTGCCTCAGACTCAACCTCTGCATCATCAGCCCTATCAACATCTCTGGTCGTAGTGGCCGGAGGAACCCCAGAACTGGCTGGAATATCAGTGTTTGGAATGTTGGGAATCTCCACCATCCCAAATAGCATCGACAAATCAGTGGACTTCAGTTGGTCCACATCCTTCCTCAACCCAATAATATCGGCCGTCACAACATCAGTAGCACCTCAGCTCTGCTCACAAGTCTTGACTTTTACCGCAAGGGCATCTAGTGCCAACCTATGATCTCTCATATCAGCCCTAATCGGGGCTAAGGCGTCAGCAATCACCCGCTCTATCATCCCAGGCATAGCAGCCTCAACCCGAGAGGCACGCACATCGGCAAAATTAGCCAGATGGCACATCTTATAAAGCATGACCTGGATGATAGGGGTTGGGAGGTAGCAGCAGCAGAAGAAGTAGGAGGGGATGCAACAGAAGATTCGAGAATATCAAAAGCAGAAGGGCAAGAGGTACCTGCAGGCTCAGTAGCATGAGGGGGCATGATTGCCTCGGTTGGCAACATATCAACATCAAGAACAGGGGACATATCCGTCAGTGCAACCCTCATCATATAAGCCTCATCCCTTAAGTACTTGGCCTCAATGCATCGAATGTCAGTAGAAAAGGTAAAGGTCACCTCCACATCCATATTTTCATTCCTCAAAACATGGACCCACCGGCACAACTCGGTGATCAATACAAGGAAAGGAAGGAAGGTTTGGATCTGCTTCGCCCTCATGGACATCTCTTGGTTAATGAACAACCTTAAGTTCAGCCTCTTCCTATATATGATAGAACCAAGACAAGCAGCCTTCGGGTATCGGAGGGTCGACTCATTTTGTGAAGGCATGATGGTACTGCTAATGAACCTAAACCAGTACCAAGTGGCTACATTTCGGTTTTTATTCTCAATTTATGCACCTGCCTTGATCCAACTCGGAGTAATATCATAAAGGAAAGGTGCCAACCAACCCTTTAGATCCTCTAGGGTCTTATTCTTTATGAGATCAACGTAATCTGCATAAAGTCCCATGAACACCCAGGCACCTCATTTATCTTTGTGCTGCTACACTTCACTTTATTCCCCCGAACAACCACAAAGTCAACTGGTTTAATCATGCTGGCTTTCTTTTTCCCTTTAGGAGCCAGCTCCCCGTATACCACATAAAAATCTCGGACCCAAGTAAGGATGTAAGGGCCTCGGGGTTTAGTGAAAATTTCAAACTTATGGAACTTCAAGGTGTTCCACACCTCGGGATACATGTCCGCCACACCGTCAGTAAACAACCATTTTTCTTCCAATATAGTCCTCAAACCCTCAGCCTTTAGTCTGTTGAGTGACCGGGGATGAGTACTCTGAACTGGTGGGGCATGTACCACTACTTGTGATAGAGTTGCAGCTGGAGAAGGAGGAGGCACTGGGATCCTAGACGAATCATTCATCGACTTGGAGCGTAGCTTCGCTGGTGTAGGTTGCACAAGGCCTTTTCCCTTGCCCTTTTCCCCTTTCGGAGGAAGTTTTGTAGCCGGGGCCTGGGAAGCAGCAGCTTCCTCATTAATAACAATCCCTTCCTCCCGCTTTTGGGGCGGTTTGTCCCTTCCTGCAACTTTGGTTCTAGCCATACATGCAAAACAATGTTGAACATGTTAGACGTAGTTGAGAAAAGCAAGAAATATTGATGGGGTAACAGTTGCAGAAAGATTCGTTGAACCGATCGACGAGTCACTGAACACTTTTGGCGAGTCAAGTTGGGCTCGTCGAAAGTTCCAGAACAAAAATGTTCCAAAATCAGCACAGTTCGGCAATGTCTAGGGCCATTCGGCGGATCGCCGATCGGTGAACTAGAGGTAGCTCACCGAAAGTTATAAAACAATTTAAGGAAATAAGGGGGCAGAAGGGCGATCACAAGGCACTTTTGGCGAGTCGCCAAGTGAACTCGGCGAGCTCAAGCATATCGCCAAAAGTTACAGAAATCAACCCACAAAAAGAGAGAAATAAAGGGTCATCAAGGGTACTTTTAGGTGAACCGTTGAACCACTCGGCGAGCTCGACCCAGCTCACCGAATAGTCCAACCTTCCAATTTTTGACCCCGACCTTCAAAATCTAGCCCGCAGCCAAAAAAATAAAAATTTAAATTATTGTTCTATGCAATTCAACTAAGACCCAAGCCCATGAGGTACTCAGAATTCCCCCGATTTGGCCATAATTGGCCAATTGACGTCTTTTTCCCTTAAGAATGACGTCAATCGCTCTATCATTGGGAATAATCCAACAACTAGCACAATATGGGGTAACTCAAACTTCACCCTGCTAGACCCACAACAATTTCAACGCAACCCAACAATCTTAACAATCATTGGCAAGGGAATTCACTATCAAAGGCCAATTTATGCAATTTAGAACTAAACTACGGGAAAACAAACCACACAATCAACAAATCAATACAAAAGCACATATAACACCCATAAAACGATCATGCATTCGATTATAACCAATTTTTATAGTGGGGTTCAGAAAACCAACCTTAGATGTCGAATAGTTGTAAAGCTAGGCTAGCAAAGAAATATGAAAGTCCACCCCGAGCAAATGATCCCAAGTAAAATTTAAGAACAAAAGTACGAGGAAAAAAATATAGGAGGTTGAGAGAGTTCAGAAGTTGAAAAGTATGAAATGAGGGAGAATTTGAATTTAAAATGGTTTAGCCTTTAAAGACACTTCAGTTCGCGCGCCAGTCGGCGACCACGACTTACGTCGCCGACCTACTCGGCGATGCGCTGAATATCACTTTAGCTCGCTGAGTTTTACAGAACCTCCAACAAACTGGTGGTTCAAACGACAGTCTAAGTCGAGCTTGCCGACCTGTTCGGTGATGCACCGAGTATCATTTCAGCTCACCGAGTTTTACAGAACCTCCAAAACCGTGGTGGTTCAAACGTCGGTCCAAGTCAGGCACGCCGGCTGGACCTTTGGCTCGCCTACTTCTCCTTTTCCCACAATTTCAAACTTTCAACCTATACAATCAGTACCCGTTATTCAAAATCAATATTAAAAACATCAAAAACTTGGGTTGCCTCCCAAGAAGCGCCTTATTTAGCGTCGTGGCACGACAAAAATACATATTCAAGCATTATTTTTGGGGTTTGCCATTGTGTCACTCGGTAACCCTCCTTGTGGTCTTGGATTCAAATGAGTCGAGATTTGACCCATTTGTGTCTCCAGCTGGTTAATAGACACTGAGTGAGACGTAACTGTTTGATTGAGAGTTGAGACGTCTTTTTGCATTTCTTTCAAAACTTTGTCCGACCCTTCCACTTTGGTGAGAATGCGTGAAAGCATATCTTCTGTATGGAAGCTCTCAGGGTCGACTCTTTAATCTTTTGGCTTTTGACGCTCATGGGATGGAACGTACCTATCTTTGTCCCCATCTCTCTCTTTCTAATTGTTTCCACAATCGCGCAACTCCCTCTCACGGTCTCTCCAACTGTCATCGCGATCTTTATTCTAACCTTGATTCCCGCCCGGCCTTGGATAGCTCAGACGGAAACCTCCACCTTGATTTACAAGGAAGCTCACTTTCTCATTGTATAAAGCATCAAAATGTGTATCATCGGGGTTCACCCCGCTAACACCAACAACATTCACCGCTTTAGTACCACGACCCATTACATTCTTTGATAAAAGATTCAATTGGGTCATCATCTTAGCCATGTTTTGGTCCCGCTCTTGGTCTTATTCAATTTTTGTTCTTCATCATCTTAAATGTAAAAGGAGATACATGATCCTCTCTTCTGTACCAAGCTCGATTGATCTTGGTCATGCCATCAACCAAAGCAGATGCAACCTCAAAAGGCTGTTGCATGATACCTTCATGGACAAGTTAATCAGCCACACCTTTGTTAATCGAGTCTAGGCTCCAATAGAAGTGTTGTAGTAAGACATCTTTAGGAAGTCTATGAGTTGGACATTGGAGCAGCAGTTTCTGGAAACATAGCCAAGTCTCATGAATTGGCTCACCATCCAAGCGCTTAAAACCTTGGATATTGTCCCTTAATGACATCATCTTTGAGGGAGGAAAGAATCTAACTAAGAAAGCCACAGTAAGATCATCCCAAGTGGTGATTGAGTCCTTCGGGAGATCGACTAACAATTCGGTAGCTTCTCCCATCAGTGAGAATGGGAACAACCTGAGTCGAACCGACTCTTGGGATATATTTTTGAACGAGAAAGAACCAAAATGTCCACGAAATTCCTAATGTGGTCGTGGGGGTCTTCATGCGTCAAACCAACAAATAACCCCTTCATTTGCAAGAGTTGCAGCATTGTGCTTGTCACGTGGAACACCGCATTCCCCACGACCGAATGCAGTCGGATAGCACCAACATCACCCAAGTGTATATCATTCATATTGGCCTCGTTCACTTCATTTAAATTGCCAATATCATCATTTTGGCCCAACTGGCTAGCATTGCTTCCGTTGACACTCATTTCGTCACCTACTCAAAGGCAACACACAACAAAAAACACTAAGTGGGTTCAACTATGACATAACAAAACCACAAAAAAAACTTCAATAAGAGAATTTAATAACACCACTACCCAGCAGCGACACCATTTTTGATAAATGCTCAACTACACCTCATCCAATACTAGGTGTAGGCGATCGTAATCTAGTATAAAACCCAACAAAAAGGTTGGGGTCGAACCCACATGGAGCGGTACAGTATCAAATTCAATTAAGAAGTAAAGCTTATGGTTTAGTTGGCTATAAAAGTAGACATTGTCGAAATCAACCAAACTAAGTTAAAGTCTTGACAACGAATGTTAGTTGAGGGGGTTTAAAAGTGTCAAATAATGACTACAATAATCATGAAAGCAGGGGAGATAATCAAATAAAAGGAAGTTCTTGAGGATGTGATCGATTATAGGCAAATTTCTCTATATGAGTAATTGTAGACTACTAACAAATTGCTAAATCTCAGTGGGTAGGCTAAACTATAGATGAAATAGCTTTCTCTTGAACAACTATTACGACTCAGGCGAGTTATCTTGAACCTCGACAAGTATAACACTATAAACAGCCCAAAACCTAAATTTATCTACTCTCTCGAGCTAGGTAGGTATGAATGAGTTAAGATTACTCTCTCGAGCTGAACCCACAACCACCCATTCACTACAATCATCAATCAATAGCTTTGGTTAAAAAACCTCTCTCTCAAGCAAGCCCAAAACACTAAGTTAGAACTGTATTTGCAACTATAACTCATAGATTAATACTCATCTATCGATTAAACCCACTTCAAAACAACATTTAAATTAGTAAACAACAATACCCATAAGCTAACTAGACAAATAATCACATGATCACACCCCAAGAACTGGGGTTTTAGCTACACGTCATAAAAAGGAAGAAATCAATACCAAATATGTTCTCCATATTCTGGGTATTGTTATCCAAGTATTTACAATGATCCAAAATGCACAAAATCAAAAACCCATGTTGAAATCTACTCGAAAACTCCAAGAAACCAAGTATCAAGAAAAATCTCTAAGTTCTACAATGGGGAAATGTCTCAGGAAAAATAATTTCAGACAATTTTTTTGCTTTTAAAAATCAATTTATAGTTTCCCCAATTTTTGCTTTCAGGGCCATTAGATGAGGTAAGTCGAGTATCGCCGACCTAGTCAGCGACTCGCCAATTGCTCCATTCCATCCCCGATCTTCCTTGGCTTTTGATCCTCAGGGGTCTGTAACTTTAGGCGATCCAAGCTAGAGTCATCGATCCGCTTGGTGATTCACCGAAGGTCTAAATCCATTGCCAACTTGGCTTCTCTCCAGGGCTGGCAGTCCGTAACTTTAGGCAAGCTGAAGTACCACTCGGCGAGTCACCGAGTGGCCTTGGCAATTCTCAACTTTTTCTATCTTCAGCCTTTTTTTATCTTTTTAGCTCTTTTTCGCCCGGTAATGTCCTTTCCTTGCTCCTTTTGCCTTCCTTGCTTCAAATTAAAATTTTAACATCAGTTCGGAGCATAAATTAGGTATTTGAGGATAATAAACTATCAAAACAAAGCCCTACATGAGTCAAAATCTTAAATTCATCAGTGCTACGCACTACTGATGGGCCAGGAGGGTTGGCGCGTAGCGCTTGCTGTGCGTCAAAAAGAGCTCGATGAAGTCTAGGGGCTCGTGCTCCGCACCAGCAGTGCGCCAGGGTGGGCTGCCTTCATTTTTTTTCTATCATTTTTATGCCGTCTGAGTTATTTAAAAGTGTACCTTCAGTCCTTTCTGATTCTAACTACTCTAAACTGCATCTCAACATCGAGAGATCCTTCATAACATGAATCATAACCCTTGAATTCATAATTGAAATTCAAGGTAGAGTTAAGAGTAAAGTCTTGAGAGTTCTTTAGAGTCATTTTGAGAAGTCTTTCACAATCTTTTAAAACTTGTTTTAAGACTTGAGTACTGAAGTATGAGGATACGTAGAGTTGAGTTTCATTTTTTAAAATTAATATATGGGAACTAAGTATTCCAAAGAGTAAATGTTTTTACATTTAAAATAAGAGGAAACATCGATTTCCAAATGATATCATGAGGAGTTTTGAGTATAATCTCTATGAGAAAATGTTTTTTAAACACATGAGCTGAGTTATATTATTGGGAGTAGTATTGAGCACCGATATGGGGATGAGTTAAAACAACTTAAAGTCTTCATAAACCATGTAGCCAACATGGGTAGAAAAGGTAATACTTTTTAGATAATTCCTTATTGTTTTTTAAGCATAGCTTAGTGGATCCACTTAGTTGAGGATGTCTTATACTCCGGCAAGGTATAGGACAATTCTGGCAGCGTGGGCGAGACACTGTATCATCACATAGCTCATAGTGATGGTTGTCGGTTAGAGAATCTCCCAAATAAGAGTTATTATTGTATTTTTAAATACATTGAGTTATTATCTGCTGGTTAAAATGCTTTATATAAATTGCATCTTTATTATTGTTTTTATACTGTATTGAGCTGAGTATATATGAATTGAGGTTGAGTTGAATAGAGTTGAGGTGAGTATGTTTCCTTTTTCCAAGTTCAAGCTTTTATGTTATGTTCAATGTTCCCCCTGCATGCTCGTACATTTAATGTACTGATGTCATTGGCCTGCATCATTTCATGATGAAGATATAGGTAACCAGGGTCATCAACAGACGCTTCGTTGATACCACTTGCAGTTCGAGTTAGCTTTGGTGAGCCTCCTTACTTTAGGAGGATTTCATTAATTTTCAGTTTTGTTAGAATGTCGTGGGTCTTGTCCCGACTTCCATCTTTGTCATTTAGAGGCTTCATAGATAGACAATACTAGTTCAAGAGTCTTTTCATTTCCAGTGTTTAATGTTTAAAGACTTGAGTTGCCTATTTTGCCAGTGAATGTTTTATTTAAAATATTCTGAGTATCTATTTTGAGAGATTAAGTTAAAACTTTAATTTTAAGGTTCTTTTATTGTTAAGTAAGTCTTCCGCTGAGAGTTGAGCCAGGCCAGGGGTTCGCTGAGGGCCAACAATGGTTCTCGAGTGTTAGTCACATCCAGGGTGTAGGCTCGGGGTGTGAAAAACATGGTATTAGAGCACATAATTCAAGAGTCCTAGGGTGTTTATGAAGTGGAGTCCTAGTTATCGGTGGGAAGCGCACCACATCTATAATTAGGAGGCTACAACATTTAGGAAATATCCCACTTCTTTCATACTCTTTTCGTGTGATAGAGTTCAACTCTATAAAAGTTTCTTTCTAATTCGTGCTTGCGCTTATCTTTCAGATCATACCTCCATGAAGAGTTGTTCGAGGTCGACCTTCTAGGAGGAATGATGATCCTCAAGATCGAGGGGTACCCAATGCACCATTAGTGCAACCCCAAGAAGAGGTCACTAATGCTGAGTTCTGGGATGCTATCTGGATGTTGAGTCAAGTTGTGACCAACCAAGCTGGGCAACAAAAGAGGGAATCGACAGGATGTGGTTGATACATCCAGGATCCGTGAATTCTTAAGGATTAATCATTGATATTTCACCGGTTTAAGTGTCACTGAGGATCCGAAAAACTTTGTAGAGGAGTTGCATAAAGTGTTTGAGGTGATGCATGTTGCATATGTTGAGCGTGTGGAAGTAATTGTATACCAAATCAAGGGTATTTCTATAGTCTGGTACGACCAATGGAAGAAACGTAGAGCTGAAGGGGCATCAATTGTGAGTTTGGTTGTGTTCGAGAGTGCCTTCATGTGGTGTTTCTTTCCCCGTGAGCTAAGAGAGGCAAAGGTAAGAGAATTACTTATTCTTAAGAAGGAATCCATGAGTGTGCATGAGTACAACCTCAAGTTCACTCAACTTTCTTGTTATGCTTCGGAGATGGTTGTTGATATGAGGAGTTGGATGAGCTTGTTTGTGTCTTGGTTGTATCAACTTTCAAGAAAAGAGGGTAAGACTGCAATGTTAATAGGGGACATGGATATAGAAAGACTTATGATCTATGTGCAGCAGGTTGAGGAGGACAAGCTGAGACATAGAGAAGTGTTCCGGAACAAGAAGGCTAAGACAATAGGAAATGAGTCCGGGCAGAAGAAGAGTAATGTGATCGGTCATCATTTCAACAAAACCCAAATGGACCTGCTCCATCATCTGCTAGTGCAGCTGCACCAAAGAACAGAGGTGAGTTCAGGAATCAGAATTCTCATAACTTCAGAGCTAGACTTGCACAATCTCAAGGTAGTGTGGCACAAAGAGGAAATTGGACTCCTGCATGTGCTAAGTGTGGTAGAAACCACCAAGGAATGTGTCGTGATTGCTCCACTGTTTGCTTCAAGTGTGTTCAGAATGGTCACTTCATGAGAGAGTGCCCTAAGAACAGGCAGGGTAGTGGTAATAGGGGCAATAGAGCCCAATCTCCTTCAGCGGCTCCGCCAGACAGAGCTACACCTAGAGGAACTACTTTAAGGACAGCCAGAGGAGCAAATCATTTGTATGTTATTACCAGTCACCAAAAGCAAGAGAATTTACCAGATGTTGTCACTAGTATGATCAAAGTCTTTACTTTTGATGTATATGAATTGCTAGATCCAGGTGCGAGACTATCTTTTGTGACTCCATATGTTGCTATGGATTTTGATATTCCTCCCGAGCAACTTCTTGAGCTTTTCAGTGTTTTCACACCTGTTGGTGAGTCTATTCTAGTTGAGAGAGTTCATCGTGAGTGTTCATTTCTATCAATCACGAGGAAACCATGGTTGACTTAGTCGAGTTAGATATGGTGGACTTAGAGGTTATTATAGGTATGGACTGGCTTCATGCTTGTTACGCCTCAGTTGATTGTAGAACTCGAGTAGTTAAGTTCTAGTTTTCTAATGAGCTAGTTAATAAGTGGAGGAGAAGTTCAGCAATGCCTAAGGGTCATTTTATTTCATACCTTAAGGCCAGAAAGTTAGTTTCCAAGGGGTGCATTTATCACTTAGTCCGAGTTAATGACTCTAGTCATTATGAGTTTATAGTCATGTATTTTGGTTTGACTAATGCCCATGCATCGTTCATGGACCTTATGAACAGAGTGTTTAAGCCTTATCTTGATATGTTTGTTATCGTATTCATTGATGACATTCTAATTTATTTGAGGAATGGGGAAGATCATGCTAGTCATCTCAGAGTAGTTCTTCAAACTCTTAGAGATAGAGAGTTATATGCAAAAAATTCCAAGTGTGAGTTTTGGCTAAAGTCTTGGCGTTCTTGGGCCACATTGTTTCTGGTGATGGGATTCGAGTCGACACTCTGAAGATTGAGATAGTGCAGAACTGGCCTAGACCCATATCTCCAACTGATATTAGGGGTTTCTTGGGATTGGCTGGTGATTATAGGAGGTTTGTCGAGGGGTTTTAATCTATTTCATCCCCTTTGACAAAGTTGTCTCGGAAGATAGCGAAGTTTCAATGTTCTGAAGCTTGTGAGAAAAGCTTTCAGGAATGGAAAACATGGTTGACTACTGCCCTAGTGTTGACTTTACCGGAGGGTACACGAGACTTTTTTGTGTATTGTGATGCGTTCAGAGTTGGACTAGGTTGTGTATTGATGCAAAATGGCAAAGTTATAGCTTATGCCTCCAGACAACTTAAGATTCACCAGAAGAATTACCCAACCCGTGATCTACAGTTGGTTGTTGTAGTGTTTGCTTTGAAAATGTGGCGTCACTATCTCTATGGTGTTCATGTTGATGTGTTCACCGATCACAAAAGTCTTCAGTATGTATTCAGTCAGAAAAAGCTTAATCTCAGACAAAGGAAGTGGTTGGAGTTACTCAAGGATTACGACATGAGTATTCTCTATCACCCAAGTAAGCACAATTGGGAGTCCGGTTAATGGATTCTATGGAGTGGTGGTGATGAATGAGGTTGAATCATCATTAGTGTTCGAAGTGAAAGAAAAAGAAGACCAAGATCCTGTTTTGCTTGAATTGAAGGCAAATGTTCATAAGCAAAAAGTGATGGCTTTTGAATAATGGGGAGATGGTGTATTAATGTATTACAGTAGATTATGTGTACCAAGGGTGGATTAACTCCAAGAGAGGATCATGGAGAAAGCTCATAGCTTCAGATACTCTATCCATCCGGATTCCACAAAGATGTATCATGACTTGAGAGAAGTCTATTGGTGGAGTAGTATAAAGAGGTGTATTGCAGAGTTTGTTGCTAAGTGCCCGAATTGACAACAAGTCAAGGTAGAGCACCAGAGGCCCGGTGGTATGGTTCAGAACATAGAACTTCCGGAATAGAAGTGGGAGATTATAATACCCCGTAAACTAGTAGACTAAACTAGAGCTAAGTGTGAGGGTTTGAGCCAAGGAAGAGGACTAGGATAGTCCACTCTTACATGGACACTGCCTCACCTTCCACGACCACCACCACGGCTCGTGGTAGGCTAGGCAGTGGCTAAACAAAGGCTTCCCAAAGCAACCCCTTCCACATGATCCACTTCACAACTCGTGGTGATGACCACGGCTCATGGAGAGGCTCATGGTGGTACCTTAGATTTTTAGGAGTTAAGGGGAAGGTTTCCTAGCTACTGTATCATGACCACGAGAGCCTCACGTGAAGAGCATTTCACTACACTTAGAGTCTAGGGTCAATTTCAAATGATGATATCTCTTAGCTCGAAATGAATTAGGTAGGCCATTACCTATCAAATTAAAGGTCTCTGAGTCCTATTTCCAACACCACCGAGTTTTTCCAATTCCCATCTCAGAGTAAAAAGTTATGCCTGAAATAGTGAAGCACTGTCAGGCTGAAAATTCTTCACGACCCATTTGACGGGCCGTGGTGATGATGACGATCCGTGAAGGCGCCCTTCATGCCATTTCGGCAGTTTCTAGTCAAGGAACTTCTTGGGTCTTTTCCCAATTGTTTTAGCTCAAAGATATGTCATTTTTCCCAAGCCTAGGACCCCTATATAAGTCATTTTAACCCCAAAACTCACCCAATTAAGTCATTTATTCCAAGACCCAAATTAAATCCCCAAAAGCTCTCCTCTCAAATATTTCTCTCTCTAGAAAACTCCAAGAAGAAGAAGAAGAAGGGTCAAAGCTAGGTCAAATTCATCCATTGTTTCAAGCTTGCTAGGCATTGTAATCAAGGTATGGTGGCTTATTCATTCATGGATCCCTTTCATCCATGAAGCCCCCATGTTTCCCCCAATTATGAAGACAACCCCCAATTCTAGTTTGGGTTTCTTCCTATATTGTGGGTATTGTTGCATATTGATCCAATTGAGTGGATAATGATTGTTTATGATGTAATTACATGTTTTTATTATAATTCTACATGTCTCCTTGATTAAACTATGATTTTAGGGTGAATTTGATGTAGTTGAATTTTATGCCATGATAAAGGAAATTGAGGGCTTAGATGTGATCTTCTAAGATTGATGAATTACTTTCTGAATTGCTTGAAATTAGAACACCTAGATATTAATCACTTAAAAGCAAAGCTTGAAGACATGAATTGATTAGATTAGGGCTTATATGTTGTATCATGAATAGGCTCCTTAAGATGAAGGCTTATAAACATGAATTGGCTAAGATCAAGTGTGTAGGATGATATATGACTAGAATTTCTTAAGAATAAAACATGTGGTTAGATTGACTTGAGAATTAGGCATATATAATGATCATGTGAGTTATTGCTTGAGAGTAAGGCTTGTAGTACCAATGTGA
Source organism: Solanum chiquidenum (assembly GCA_029582725.1). Taxonomy (NCBI): domain Eukaryota; kingdom Viridiplantae; phylum Streptophyta; class Magnoliopsida; order Solanales; family Solanaceae; genus Solanum; species Solanum chiquidenum. Next base: position 20,836 of record JAJOOS010005806.1, read on the forward strand.
ATTCTAGGGCCTTGAGGGTAAAAGCTAATATGTTGAATTACTAATGTTATGATTTTGATATTTAAGCTTATATGACAATGGTAAACTTTTAAATAGAATTATTGTGGAAGGACTTTACCCACCCAATCTACCTCATGAATGTTTGAATACATAAATTGTTAGAATCACATGAGTTAGGATGATACACATGTCTAATGTAGTCGTTCTAGATGTGTTGACTTGATATGAGTTTTGGTCCTTGAAAGGGAAAGATATGATATCATGCATGTTTTATGAAGGTTAAGTATATGCTTAAAGAACACTTTGAGAGTAAAGTAATAATGATCATGATCTTGTTGTGTGTTGTTGAAAGGATATTCTCATTTACACACGTATGTATAATTATGATAATGTTATTGTGTTGATTGGAAGGCTATTCTCATGAACACATAATGAACATGATGTTAAAGGTTTTCTCACATAATGAAGATTCTAAGGTTGAAAGGCTATTCTCACCTAATTGAATCTAATGTTATATGTAGACATGGACGGTGAAAGGTTATTCTCACGCATGATCTAATGAGCTATCCTAATGAAATAAGTTATGATTTAATATGAACTCCGTGAGAATTATGGTTAGCACGGAGTGGATATTGACTATGAGATGGAAGCTCTCCCGTTAAGTAAGGTCAGGTTTCTAGTAACAATCTCCTTATACCATAAACTACGTGCCCCCATAGGTTATTTAGCTATTGGATCCACCTAAAGCTAAAAAATGATGGTTCTACCTTACGAAAGTAGAGCAACCCCTTTCGGTAAGGGAGTCACCGGATTCCATGGTAAGCTCACATGGTCTATGTCGGTTAAGGCTAATTCCCACAAGGTCAAGTCTAGTATGAACTATGATTCCTCAAGAAACTTTACTTAGCATGGGTGAGATTTATAGGGTCTTATTCATGCATTGCACAAGTATGTTTTGAGGGTGTTCATGGTATGTTCTCTTATGTTATGATGGTATATGTAATGAATATGTCTATGACTTATGCTTGTGAGGTGTGCTTAACTTGGATTGTTGCTATAAGTTGCTTCCTAATACATGTATGACTAAAGGTGAATGTTCCCTTGTCTATGAGAAATAAGCTAAGGATGAGATCAAAAGATGATAAATATGAAAGAAGGCCTAAAGGACTTGCTTAGTATGGATGGGACTATGGGATCCTATCCATGCATTGCACAAGCTTGTCTTGAGGTGACTTATGAAATGACTCTCTTATATGATGTTTAATTAAATGCATTGATGTTGCTTATGACTTATATTATTGTTTCTTATGCTCATGACTTATGTTATTGTTTCTTATTAATAACGTATATGTCTTATGTTGACTAATGCCTCTTGCATGCTTATGTTGATGATTTATGCTAGCCATCATATTTAGTACATTATTGTACTAACGAAAACTTTTGCCTACATTCTTATCAAATGTAGGGTTCGGCGATTTCAACTTCCATCCTCGTGGCTAGGATCGTAGTAGATCAATGAGAAGAAGTTTGGTGAGTCTTCATAGCATTCGAGGGCTTGACCACTATGTCCTTTAAGTCTTTCTTTTATGTTTTAGACTTTTGTATGGGCTGCGTCCCAAAGTTTATTCAAATGGTTATAGATGGTTTGATACAAAGTGTTATAGACTTCCGCTTGTTTTTATAGAAGACTTCGATTGTATTGAAAAATGTTTTAAATTTCCGCACCATTTTATCTTATCTTATATTATATGCTAAGAGGCTTGTATGAGACATTTCAGAGTCTTGTACGCCATGTCACATCTAGGGGTACTCCTGGGTCGTGACAGAGATGATTAATATGGATTTCATTATTGGTTTCCCGCGGTCTCACAGGATGCATGATTCAATTTAGGTGATTGTGGATCGAATGACTAAATCAACCCATTTCTTGCCGGTAAAGACTACCTATTCAACATAAGATTATGTCAAATTATATATTTAACAGGTAGTCATACTTTATGGAGTTCAAGTGTCCATTATTTTCAGATAGAGGTGCGCAATTCACCACACAATTTTGGAAGTCTTTCCAGAAAAGTTTTGGTTCGAAGGTAAATTTGAGTACTACTTTCCATCCTCAGACTGATGGTCAATCAGAGCGTACGATTCAAACTTTGGAGGATATGTTGAGGGCTTGTGTGATCTATTTCAAGGGTAATTTGGATGATCACTTACCTCTCATAGAGTTTTCTTAGAACAATAGTTATCACTCTAGTATCCAAATGGCTCTTTATGAGGCTCTTTATGGGAGAAGATGTAGATCTCCCATTGGAGGGTTTGAGGTTGGTGAAGTTGGGTCGATAGGACCAGACTCATTTCATCAAGCTACGGAGAAAGTGAATATCATTCAAGAGAGATTGAAAACAGAACAAAGTCGTCAGAAATCCTATATCGATGTTAGGAGAAGAGACTTAGAGTTTGAGGTGAAAGATTAGGTTTATTTGAAGGTTTCACTCATGAAGGGTGTTATGAGGTTTGGCAAGAAGGGGAAGTTTAGCCCCCGATATATTGGTCCTTACAGGATATCCAAGAGGATTTGCAATGTAGCCTATGAGTTAAAGCTACCACCAGAGTTAGCAGTAATCCATCCGGCATTCCATATTTCACTGTTGAAGAAGTGTATGGGCGATCCTTCACTTATTATACCGACCGAAGATATTGGTATTAAGGACAACCTATTATATGAGGAGATACCCGTTGAAATACTTGATCATCAGGTTCGCAACTTTAGAACTAAGGAGGTAGCATCAGTCAAGGTGTTATGGAGGAATCAGTTTGTTGAGGAAGCTACTTGGGAGGTTGAGAAGGATATGAAAAAGAGATACCCACATCTCTTTCCTTCTGAATCAATTCTAGAGCAAGGTAATAACTTCTTGTCAATAATTCTTTAAATTTATATGTAGAGTTGTGCTAATTGCTTGTTGGGTGTATCAGCTGGATGTTAGATATTTTCCCACCCCTGTTTCTGTTTATGGTAATCTCATTCGAGGACAAATGTTCCCAAGAGGGAGATATTGTAACATTCCTCCTTAGAAAGAGCTAAATTTAGAAAGAACTAATTTGGAAAGAGCTAATTTGAGATTTGTTCAAGTTAAGCTTAAGTTCTGTGTATTGGGTCAACTTCAAATGCCCCTAAATTTCAGTACAGGATGATTTAGGTGGCCCATAAGTTATAAATTGAAAGATCTTTGAATCTTCTTTGCAACGCCACCAGTTTGCTAAGTTTCAAGCTCGGATGAGGGAGATATGCCTGTTTGAAGTCAGTTGATCAAGTTAAGGAAATTTACCCGAATTAATGAGGGATATTTTGGGTTTTTCCTTACCCCATCAGCTTTTAACATTTTTAGTAATATTTTAGGGGTCTAAACTGATTTGGGTCAGTTTTCACAATCCAAAAATACACTTTGGATTTTAGAAAGGAGATCAAGAAGAGAAAAGAGGAGAAAATGATGAACGGACAAGATTTCTTGCGAATCGAGAATTTGTTTCGCCAAATTAAGGTATGTAAATTTTCATAGTGTTGGGTACGTTCACCCACACACCAATCATGTAAATTTCATGCTTAATTTAGTTCTTGAGGTTGAATGATTTGAATTCTTAATGGGTGTTCTTGAGGTTTTGTTCTTCACGATTTGATTATGAAGTTTGATGAGTTCTTGAGATGAGGATTCCGATTTTGAGAGTTTTTTTTAGGGAAAATTAGTAGATTCTCGTGTACTTGTATTGAGTAATTTAATCAAAGGATAATTTGAGGAAAACAATCAATTTTAGGTGTATTAGGATCAGAAAATGAGAAGAAAAATTTGTCAGAAGGGGAGGGGTGGCACGACGCGACGCGCCTGCAGTGTTTCAAAAAGAGCTCTCTGAAGTCTAGGGTTGGTGCCCCACGCCAGAAGTGCGCCAGGTTCGCCTGCCCCCATCCTTTTTCCATCATTTGTCCCGTCTGAGTTTTTTAAAAGTGTACCTTCACTCCTTTCTGATTCTAACTACTCTAAACTACATCTAAACATCGAGAGATCCTTCATAACATGAATCATAACCCTTGTATTCATAATTCAAATTTAAGGTAGAGTTAAGAGTAAAGTCTTGAGAGTTCTTTTGAGTCATTTTGAGAAGTCTTTTACAATCTTTTAAGACTTGAGTACTTGAGGATGAGTAAAGTTGAGTTTTATTTTTCAAAATGAATATATGGGAACTAAGTATTCCCAAGAGTAAATGTTTTTACATTTAAAATGAGAGGAAACATCAATTTCCAAATGAGTTAATGAGGATTTTTGAGTATAATCTCTTTTAAGAGAACCTTTTCAGTAATAATCTCAAAGTTTGAGGATGAGAAAATGTTTTTAAACATATGAGCTGAGTTATATTATTGGGAGTAGTATTGAGCACCGATATGAGGACGAGTTAAAACAAATCAAAGTCCGCATAAACCATGGAGCCAACGTAGGTAGAAAGGGTCATACTATGTAGATGATTCCTTATTGTTTTTTAAGCATATCTTAGTTTACCAGATTTCTCTAGACCTCACTGACTCCGATTTCGTCCAAATCTGGACTAGGCTAGAAAATTTCAAAATACTAAGAAAAAGTTTTTCGGCCCAAAATTTTTCCCCTTTGACTTTTCTATAACGACGGAAACAGGTCATTACAATAGATACCAATTTACCAATCACTCGTCTCCGAGTGACAAACTAGGAGAAAACGGGCTAAGGTTAGAGCAGAGTAGTACCTGAATCGATGAACAACTAGGGATACTTGTCTCGCATGTCCTTCTCGGTTTCCCAAGTAGCTTCCTCAACTGGACGATGCTTCTAGTAAACTTTCATGGACTTAATCTCTTTGGTCCTCAACTTCCGTACATCACGATCAAGAATTGCAATTGGTTCCTCCTCATACTGAAGGTCCTTGTCTAACACAACTGAGCCCATTTTATGATGTAATTCCCGTCACCATGATATCTCTTCAACATGGACACATGAAATACCGGATGAACACCCAATAGGTTGGGAGGTAAAGCCAATTTATAAGCCACTGGCCTTACACAATCAAGAACCTCAAAAGGACCAATGTAACGAGGACTAAGCTTTCCCTTCTTGTCAAATCTCATCACCCATTTCATGGGTGATACTTTAAGAAGAACCTTCTAACCAATCTGAAATTCCATAACTCTTACCTTATAGTCTGCATACTTTTTTGTCTACTCTGGGCTGCTAAAAACTTTTCTTGGATGCTCCTTACCTTATCTTGAGCATCCTTCACTAAATCAACCCCCAAAGGCTACACATCTTCAGTCTCGTACCATCATATGGGTGATCCACATCCCCTCTCATAGAGTGCTTCAAACGGTTCCATATCTATGATGGAGTAATAACTATTGTTATAGGAGAACTCACACAACGGTAGGAACTTATCCCAATGTCCCCCAAAGTCAATCACACATGCCCTCAACATGTCCTCTAACACTTGAATAGTCCTCTCTAACTGGACGTCCGTCTGTGGATGGAAAGTTGTACTAAAAGTGAGTTGTGTTTCCAATTCATCATGTAATTTCTTCCAAAACTTGGATGCGAATTCTGTACCACGGTTTGATATGATTGAAAGGGGCACCCCGTGCAGCCTTACTATCTCTTTCACATACACCTTAGCCAACTGTTGAGCATTATAATCTATTCTAACCGGAATAAAATGGGCTGACTTAGTCAATCTGTCAACCACTACCCAAATAGAATCAAACTTCCTCAAAGTCGTGGGAAGACCAACCACAAAATCCATAGCTATTCTTTCCCACTTCCATTCTGGAATTGGCATTCTCTGAAGCAAACCTGCCGGCCTTTGATTCTCATATTTTACTTGTTGGAAATTTTGACACGTAGCCACAAATTCCGCTATATTTTTCTTCATGCCCGACCACCAATAAAGTTGCTTCAAATCTCGGTACATCTTAGTCACACCTCGAACCATGGGATTCTGTAAATAACTTCTGAATCAAGTCGCCCACTCTAGGAACACAAATCCTTCCTTTAAAATTGAGCACACCTTCCGCATCAAGAGTGGTCTTTTTTGCCTTGCCAGACTTTGTCTCATTTCTGAGCTCTCTCAAATTCTCATCATCAAACTATTTGGCCTTGATCTCCTCAATGAACGTGGCCCTTACTTCAATGCTAGCTAACATCCCACCTTTCTCTAAGATGACCAAATGCATGAACTTACACTCCAAGGTCTGAATTTCCTTATCCAAGGGTCGCTTGGATACACTCAAGCAAGCTAGACTACCTATACTCACCGCCTTCCGACTTAGCGCGTCTGCCACCACATTAGCCTTACCCGGATGATATTGAATGGTGACATCATAATCCTTAAGTAACTCCATCTACCTTCTCTGTCTCCAGTTCAGATCCTTTTGGGTGAATACATGTTGTAGGCTACAATGATCAGTAAACATCTCACACTTGAAACCATAAAGGTAATGCCGCCAGATCTAAAGAGCAAACACTACCGCTGCCAACTCTAAATCATGGGTTGGATAATTCCTCTCATGCACCTTCAACTGACGCGATGCACAAGCTATGACATTTTTATCCTGTATAAACACAACACCCAAACCCGAATGTGAAGCGTCACAATAAACTATAAAATCCTTACCTTCAACCGGTAGTGCTAGAATAGGTGTGGTGGTCAAAAGAGTCTTGAGCTTTTGAAAGCTCTCCTCGCATTTTTCATTCCATTCAAAAGGTACCTCTTTTTTTGTCAAATTTGCCAAGTGTGTGGAAATAGACGCAAAGCTTTTAACAAACCGATGATAGTAGCTAGCGAGCCCTACAAAACTCCTAACTTCAGTCACAGAGCTAGGACGAACCCAATTCTTCGCCGCTTCAATCTTTTGGGGATCTACCATTATCCCTTGTTTCGAAACTACATGCCCCAAAAAGGCAACCGAAGGCAACCAAAATTCACACTTAGAAAATTTTGCATACAATTTTTGTTTCCCAAGAACACCCAGAATAATACGAAGATGATCGGCATGCTCTTCCTTACTTTTTGAATAAACCAAAATATCGTCAATAAAACCTATAACAAAAAAATCAAGAAAGGGTTTGAACACACCATTCATCAAACTCATGAAAGTTGCAGGCACATTTGTCAACCCAAATGACATTACCAAAAACTCGTAGTGCCCATAGCGGATTCTAAATGCCGTCTTGGGCACATCCTCAGGCCTAATATTTAATTGATGGTAACCAGACCTTAAATCAATGTTAGAGAAAATGGATGCACCCTGCAATTGTTCAAACATATCATCTATCTGAGGCAATGGATACTTATTCTGAATGGTGACCCCAGTCAATTGACGGTAATCTATGCACATCCTCATACTACCATCCTTTTTATTAACAAGCAAGACAGGAGTACCCCATGGTGAAGCACTAGGACGAATGAATCTTTTATCCAGAAATTCTTGGATTTGAGCCTTAAGCTCTCTTAATTCTGCCGGAGCCATACGTTACGGAGGGATGGAAATGGGGCGGGTACCAGGTTCCAAATTAATGCAAATTTATATCTCTATCCGAAGGCATACTAGGCAAATCAGTAGGAAACACTTCTCTAAATTCTGACACCACAAGAATAGACTCAATAGAGAGAGACTCAACCTCCACATCCCAAATATGAGCCAAGTAAGCCAAACAACCCTGCCCTACTAGTTTCCTAGCCCGAATGGAGGATATGATCTTAGCTTGCTTAGGCTTATACACCCCTTCCCACTCTAACATTTCCCTTCCCAAATTTTAGAGTCACATACTTAGTATTACAATTAAGCACAACATAATAGGGGGACAACCAAGTCATGCCTAAGATTATGTCAAAGTCAGTCATATCCAAAATCACCAAATCAACCCAAGTCTGAAAACCCATAAGCAAAATAGGACAAGCATGATAGACATGGGTGACTACGACAGACTCTCCAATGGGGGTAGAAACATAGAAGGGGGGCATCAAGTATATCATAAATCATAGCAAATTCTGAGGCAAATCGCACGGACACATAAGAATAAGTAGACCCCGGATCAAATAACATATTAGTCATCCAATCACAGACAAGAATTGTACTTGTGATCACTGTATCAGAAGACTTTGCCTCGTTCTTGCCCGAAAGGTGTAACACTGAGCCATGTCATCTTGACGGGTGACTTCCCTTCCTGGCTGCACTGTACCTCTGTCTGCATTACCATTTCCCCGACCTCTACGGACTCGCTGATTTCCTCTTCGCCCACCTTGTGGACGCCCTCGTCCATTATTACCATTTCCAGCGGGTACCACTACTCTAGACTGCTACTGCACGGAATCCAACATACACGGGTGGGGACAATCTCTCCTCATATGCCTAGGTTCTCCATAATTATAGCAAGTACGATGAAAAGATGGACTGCTTCCCACCGAAGGTGCGGCTTCCTGGCTATCCTGAATCAAACTTTGAGGTGGAGTTCCCGAGTAATTACTTGTAGAGGCAGGCATAGCGGACTGAATTGACCGGGCTGCAAGTGTCGGCCTCCCTGAACCTCTGGAGTAAAAACCTTGAAAGTTACCTGATTTCTTGGCTTTGTTATCCAATGCCTTAGCCTGACCGTCTCACCTCACCCCCTCCACTTTCTTCACAAAGTCTGTTACCTCATTGAAGCTTTTTCCTGTAGAGGTCATGTGAACAGACAATACATGCAACTCAGAATTTAGTCCCTTAACAAATAGGTGGATCCTCTCCTCCTCAGTAGTCACCAATTGTGTAGCATATCTCGACAAAGCATGGAACTTAGCCTCATAAGCGCCACAGACATACCACCCTCCTCTAAAGCGATGAACGCATCCTTCTTACGATCTCTCAAAGTCCGGGGCACATACTTCTCCAAGAAAAGAGCATGAAACTGGGTCCAAGTGAGTGGAGGTAAAATTAAAGATCTACATTCCACATAAGCTCTCCACCACTACTTAGCCTCACCTTGAGGTTGAAAAGTCACAAACTCTACTCCATGCTGATGGATGATTCCCAACTTATGAAGCCTCTCATAGCAATCTAGGATGAACTCATAGACGTCCTCACTCTCAGAACCATGGAACACAGGCGGTTTCAACTTCAAGAACGTAGTCAACATCTCATTCTCATTACCAGTCATAACAGGACCCAACAAAGGACGGAAGAAGGCATCAGTACCTACAGTTCCACCCACATTGGGAGTAGTGATAGAAATAGGGGGATTGGCGGGAGCTTGAGTCGCTTGAACAGAGGGAAGCACTCCAGGACCAAACAATCCTTTCAGGAACGACATAATCTGTTGGGCTAACACTGGGTCTACGGGAGGAATACATGTAGTCTCAGCCTGCACCTCTTCCACTTGTCCAACATTCTTCTCATTCTCAACCTCTACATTCACCTCTACCTCTTCATGATGCACATGAGGATTATCATTTCTAGGAGCATTCTCAACTGGTGCTCCATCCCTAGTAGGAACTACCCTTCCTCGACCTCTACCCCTAACTCTTCATCTACCCTGCCTCGACCGCAACCTCTCGATGGTGATTCCTCAGCTGGCGCATTGACGGGAGCCATGGTCCTGACGCCGTTGAACCTAGTGTTAACCATCTGCGGACAGAAGAGTGAAGGATATTAGATACCAAGTTGGATCACCAGATACCAATTGGAATCAAGTTATAGCACGAAAGGAAACAAGAGAAAACAGAGAGATTCCTAAAGTCCTATAGCATCTCGAAGAAAAGTACAGATATCTCCGTACCGTTCCGCAAGACTCTACTAGACTCGTTTTGGTACATCGAAATCAACGAACCTAGGCTCTGATACCAACTTTGTCACAACCCAGACCGTCATGATTGGCACCCACACTAACCCTCGGATGGGAGAACCATTAATACTAATTAGCTAACCAAGAACTATACAACTTAATCAAAACTAAGACATTTAAAGATACAGAAGCAGGTTTAGATGCTAAAGGAAAGATAGGGAGTTCCCATAAACTCCAACAAAAATCTAACAACCAAATGTGGAAATAATGCCTAGAACCTGAAAGTCAATGTACCAAAACTCTAACAAGGATAATAAGTCTAAGGAAATAAGTACAACCCAATTAAACATAAGAAAATCCTAAGTACTAGCCAAAAATCCTTTTTATTAACAAGCAAGACAGGAGTACCCCATGGTGAAGCACTAGGACGAATGAATCTTTTATCCAGAAATTCTTGGATTTGAGCCTTAAGCTCTCTTAATTCTGCCGGAGCCATACGTTACGGAGGGATGGAAATGGGGCGGGTACCAGGTTCCAAATTAATGCAAACTTATATCTCTATCCGAAGGCATACTAGGCAAATCAGTAGGAAACACTTCTCTAAATTCTGACACCACAAGAATAGACTCAATAGAGAGAGACTCAACCTCCACATCCCAAATATGAGCCAAGTAAGCCAAACAACCCTGCCCTACTAGTTTCCTAGCCCGAATGGAGGATATGATCTTAGCTTGCTTAGGCTTATACACCCCTTCCCACTCTAACATTTCCCTTCCCAAATTTTAGAGTCA
>JAJOOS010005807.1:0-23423 GCA_029582725.1 Solanum chiquidenum
TCACCTAATTCATTACATACGAAAAGCTATGGTAGTATACACTGTTTGCCTTCAAGAGAGGCACACATTGATTGCATGTAGTTTTTTTACCAAAATTTTTTGTGGGTGTTTGTGATGATATAATAAATTATTTGTGTTAGTTCGAATGGGTAATTATAGGTATTTATAAGTTCAAATGAGGTATGGAACATGAAATAGAGTTTTTCTATACCCGAAACTAACATCTAAATAAAAAATTATGAACGTTCCAAGTTACTCTTTTTTACAACTACACTAGTCTCTAGTAAAATGGTCATAATGCTTTACTTTAAACCTTAAATGATACAAAATTGGTGACATTTGACAGAAAACTCATTGACCTACAATTTTCATATGTCATGGCTCACCTAATTCATTACATACGAAAAGCTATGGTAGTATACACTGTTTGCCTTCAAGAGAGGCACACATTGATTGCATGTAGTTTTTTTACCAAAATTTTTTGTGGGTGTTTGTGATGATATAATAAATTATTTGTGTTAGTTCGAATGGGTAATTATAGGTATTTATAAGTTCAAATGAGGTATGGAACATGAAATAGAGTTTTTCTATACCCGAAACTAACATCTAAATAAAAAATTATCACCGTTCCAAGTTTCTCTTTTTTACAACTACACTAGTCTCTGGTAAAATGGTCATAATGCTTTACTTTAAAACTTAAATGATACAAAATTGGTGATATTTGACAGAAAACTTAATGACCTATAATTTTCATATGTTAGGGCTCACCTACTTCATTACGTATTAAAAGATATGGTAGTATACATTGTTTGCCTTCAAGAGAGGCACACATTCATTGCATGAAGTTTTTTGACCAATTTTTTTTGTGAGTGTTTGTGATGATTTAATAAATTATGTGTGTTATCTCAAAGGGGTAATTATAGGTATTTATAAGTTCAAATGAGGTATGTACCGTGAAATGGAGTTTTTCCATACCCGAAACTAACATCTAAACCCAAAATTATGAACGTTCAAAGTTTCTCTTATTTACTACTACTGTAGTCTCTGGTAAAATGGTCATAATGCTTTACTTTAAATATTAAATGATACAAAATTGGTGGCATTTAAATGAAAACTCAATGACCAACAATTTTCATATGTCATGGCTCACCTAATTCATTACGTACTAAAAGATATGGTAGTATACATTGTTTGCCTTCAAGAGAGGCTTTTTTTTGTGGGTGTTTGTGATGATTTAATAAATGATGTGTGTTTGTTTGAATGGGTAATTATAGGTATTTATAAGTTCAAATGAGGTATGGAACATGAAATAGAGTTTTTCTATACTCGAAACTAACATCCAAATAAAAAATTATGAACGTTCCAAGTTTCTCTTTTTTACAACTACACTAGTCTCTAGTAAAATGGTCATAATGCTTTACTTTAAACCTTAAATGATACAAAATTGGTGACATTTGACAGAAAACTCATTGACCTACAATTTTCAAATGTCATGGCTCACCTAATTCATTACGTACTAAAAGATATGGTAGTATACATTGTTTGCCTTCTAGAGAGGCACACATTGATTTCATGTAGTTTTTTTACCAAATTTTTTTGTGGGTGTTTGTGATGAAATAATAAATTATGTGTGTTAGTTCGAATGGGTAATTATAGGTATTTATAAGTACAAATGAGGTATGGAACAAGAAATAGAGTTTTTCTATACCCGAAACTAACATCTAAATAAAACATTATACACATTGATTGCATGCAGTTTTTTTACCAAATTTTCTGTGGGTGTTTTTGATGATATAATAAATTATGTGTGTTAATTCGAATGGGTAATTATAGGTATTTATAAGTTCAAATGAGGTATGGAACATGAAATAGAGTTTTTCTATACCCGAAACTAACATATAAATACGTAGAGTTTTTAAAAAAGTTTCTCTTTTTTACAACTACACTAGTCTCTGGTAAAATGGTCATAATGCTTTACTTTAAACCTTAAATGATACAAAATTGGTGACATTTGACAGAAAACTCATTGACCTACAATTTTCATATGTCATGGCACACCTAATTCATTACGTACTAAAAGATATGGTAGTATACATTGTTTGCCTTCTAGAGAGGCACACATTGATTTCATGTAGTTTTTTTACCAAATTTTTTTGTGGGTGTTTGTGATGAAATAATAAATTATGTGTGTTAGTTCGAATGGGTAATTATAGGTATTTATAAGTACAAATGAGGTATGGAACAAGAAATAGAGTTTTTCTATACCCGAAACTAACATCTAAATAAAAAATTATACACATTGATTGCATGCAGTTTTTTTACCAAATTTTCTGTGGGTGTTTTTGATGATATAATAAATTATGTGTGTTAATTCGAATGGGTAATTATAGGTATTTATAAGTTCAAATGAGGTATGGAACATGAAATAGAGTTTTTCTATACCCAAAACTAACATATAAATACGTAGAGTTTTTAAAAAAGTTTCTCTTTTTTACAACTACACTAGTCTCTGGTAAAATGGTCATAATGCTTTACTTTAAACCTTAAATGATACAAAATTGGTGACATTTGACAGAAAACTCATTGACCTACAATTTTCATATGTCATGGCACACCTAATTCATTACGTACTAAAAGATATGGTAGTATACATTGTTTGCCTTCAAGAGAGGCACACATTAATTGCATCTAGTTATTTTACCAAAATATTTTGTGGGTATTTGTGATGATTTAATAAATTATGTGAGTTAGTTCGAATGGGTAATTATAGGTATTTATAAATTCAAATGAGGTATGGATCGTGAAATAGAGTTTTTTTGTACCCGAAACTAACATCTAAAGCCAAAATTATGAACGTTCGTAGTTTCTCTTATTTAAAACTACCCTAATTTCAGGTAAAATGGTCATAATGCTTTACTTTAAACCTTAAATGATACAAAATTGGTAACATTTGATAGAAAACTCAATGGCCAATAATTTTCATATGTCACGGATAACATAATTCATTACGTATTAAAAAATATGGTAGTATACATTGCTTGCCTTCAAGAGAGGCACACATTGATTGCATGTAGTTTTTTTACCAAACTTTTTTGTGGGTGTTTGTGATGATTTAATAAATTATGTGTGTTAGTTCAAATGGGTAATTATAGGTATTTATAAGTTCAAATGAGGTATGGAACATGAAATAGAGTTTTCTATACCCGAAACTAACATCTAAATAAAAAATTATGAACGTTTCAAGTTTCTCTTTTTTACAACTACACTAGTCTCTGGTAAATTGGTCATAATGCTTTACTTTAAACCTTAAATGATACAAAATTGGTAACATTTGATAGAAAACTCAATGGCCTATAATTTTCATATGTCACGGATCACCTAATTCATTACGTATTAAAAGATATGGTAGTATACATTGCTTGCCTTCAAGAGAGGCACACATTGATTGCATGTAGTTTTTTTACCAAACGTTTTTGTGGGTGTTTGTGATGATTTAATAGATTATGTGTGTTAGTTCGAATGGGTAATTATAGGTATTTATAATTTGAAATGAAGTATGGATCAAGAAATAAAGTTTTTATGTACCAAAAACTAACATCTAAAGCCAAAATTATGAACGTTCGAAGTTTCTCTTATTTAAAACTACACTAGTTTCTGGTAAAATGGTCATAATGCTTTACTTTGAACATTAAATGATACAAAATTGAAGACATTTGAAAGAAAACTAATTTACCTACAATTTTCATATGCCATGGTCACCTAATTCATTACATACGAAAAGATATGGTAGTATACATTGTTTGCCTTCAAGAGAGGCACACATTGATTGCATGTAGTTTTTTTACCAAACTTTTTTGTGGGTGTTTGTGATGATATAATAAATTATGTGTGTTAGTTCGAATGGGTAATTATAGGTATTTATAACTTCAAATGAGGTATGGAGCTTGAAATAGAGTTTTTCTATACACGAAACTAACACCTAAAGCCAAAATTATGAACGTTCGACGTTTCTCTTTTTAACAACTACACTAGTCTCTGATAAAATGGTCAAAATGCTTTACTGTAAATATTAAATGATACAAAATTGGTTGCATTTGAAACAAAAATTATGGACCTACAATTTTCATATGTCGTGGCTCACTTAATTCATTGCGTACTAAAAGATATGGAAGTATATATTGCTTGCCTTCAAGAGAGGCACACATTGATTGCCTGTAGTTTTTTTATCAATTTTGTTTGTGAGAGTTCGTGATGATTTAATAAATTATGTTTGTTAGTTTGAATGGATAATTATAGGTATTTATAAGTTCTAATGAGGTATGGATCGTGAAATAGATTTTTTCTATACCCGAAACTAACATCTAAAGCCAAAATTATGAACGTTCGAAGTTTCTCATATTTACAACTACAGTAGGATCTGGTAAAATGGTCATAATGCTTTGCTTTAAACATTAAATGATACAAAATTTGTGGAATTTAAATGAAAACTCAATGACCCACAATTTGCATACGTAATGGCTCACCTAATTCATTACGTACTAAAAGATATGGTAGTATACATTGTTTACTTTCAAGAGAGGCACGCATTGATTGGATGTAGTTATTTGACCAATTTTTTGTGTCGGTGTTTGTGATGATTTAATAATATATGTGTGTTAGTTCGAATAGGTAATTACAAGTATTTATAAGTTCAAATGAGGTATGAACGGTGAAATAGAGTTCTTCTGTACCCGAAACTAACATCTAAATAAAACATTATGAACGTTCGATGTTTCTCTTATTTAAAACTACACTAGTTTATGGTAAAATGGTCATAAATCTTTACTTTGAACATTAAATGATACAAAATTGGTGGCATTTGAAAGAAAATTAATTTACCTACAATTTTCATATGTCATGGCTCAGCTAATTCATTACGTACGAAAATATATGGTAGTATACATTGTTTGCCTTCAAGAGAGGCACACATTTATTGCATGTAGTTTTTGACCAAATTTTTTTATGGATGTTTGTGATGATATAATAAAATATGTGTGTTAGTTCGAATGGATAATTATAGGTATTTATAACTTCAAATGAGGTATGGAGCATGAAATAGAATTTTTTTATACACGAAACTAACACCTAAAGCCAAAATTATGAACGTTCGACGTTTCTCTTTTTAACAACTACACTAGTCTCTGGTAAATTGGTCAAAATGCTTTACTGTAAATATTAAATGATACAAAATTGGTTGCATTTGAAACAAAAATTATGGACCTACAATTTTCATATGTCGTGGCTCACTTAATTCATTGCGTACTAAAAGATATGGAAGTATATATTGCTTGCCTTCAAGAGAGGCACACATTGATTGCCTGTAGTTTTTTTTACCAATTTTGTTTGTGGGAGTTCGTGATGATTTAATAAATTATGTTTGTTAGTTTGAATGGATAATTATAGGTATTTATAAGTTCTAATGAGGTATGGATCGTGAAATAGATTTTTTCTATACCCGAAACTAACATCTAAATAAAAAATTATGAACGTTCGAAGTTTCTCTTATTTACAAATACAGTAGTCTCTGGTAAAATGGTCATAATGCTTTACTTTAAATATTAAATGATACAATATTTGTGGCATTTGAAAGAAAACTCATTGACCTACAATTTTCATATGCCATGGGTCACCAAATTCATTACGTACTAAGTCATATGGTAGTATACATTGTTTGCTTTCAAGAGAGGCACACATTGATTGCATGTAGTTTTTTTACCAAACTTTTTTGTGGGTATTTGTGATGATTTAATAAATTATGTATGTTAGTTCGAATTGATAATTATAGGTATTTATAAGTTCAAATGAGGTATGAATCGTGAAATAGAGTTTTTCATTACCCGAAACTAACCTCTAAAGCAAAATTTATGAACGTTCGAAGTTTCTCTTATTTACAAATACACTAGTCTCTAGTAAAATTGTCATAATGCTTTACTTTAAACATTTAATGATACAAAATTGGTGGCATTTGAAATAAAACTCATTGACCTACAATTTTCATATGTCATGGCTCACCTTATTCATTACGTACTAAAAGATATGGTAGTATACATTGATTGCCTTCAAGAGAGGCATAGATTGATTATATGTAATTTTTTGACCAAAATATTTTGTGGGTGTTTGTAATCATTTAATAAATTATGTGTGTTAGTTCGAATGGGTAATTATAGGTAGTTATTAGTTTAAATAAGGTATGGACCGTGAAATAGAGTTTTTGTATACCCGAAACTAAAAATTATGAATGTTTGAAGTTTCTCTTATTTACAACTACACTACTCTCTGGCAAAATGGTCATGCTTTACTATAAACATTAAATGATGCGCCCGATTGCCCCACCGGACGAACTCGGTCCATTGATAAGGTCTTAACGGACGTCCCTGAAAATTTTTGGCCATTTTGTTTTTGGAATTCCGGATCACAAAAAATTCATGGACTATAGAACACAAAAATCGGCAAAATATGTGTTTACCTGCTTTGTGGCTCGTTTAAACTTGAAAATACGCTCGTTTTCCCCTCAGGACAAATTGGGTCCATTGCTAAGGTATTAACGAACGTCCATGAATTTTTTTGGCCACTTTGTTTTGGGAATTCTGGATCACAAAAAATCCATGGACTATAGCACACGAAAATTAAAAATATCTTGGTTTACCTACTTTGGGGATCAATTGATCTTGAAAATGCGTCCGTTTTCCCTCGGGACGAACTGGGTCCATTGCTAAGGTCTTAATGGACGTCCATGAAAATTTTCGGCCAATTTGTTTTGGGAATTCCGGATCACAAAAAATCAATTGACTATAGCACACCAAAATCGGCAAAATTTGGGTTTACCTTATTTATGGCTCGTTTGAACTTGAAAATGCGCCTGGTTTCCCCTCCGGACGAATTGGTTCATTGCTAAGGTCTTAACATACGTTCATGAAAAATTTCAGCCATTTTGTTCTGGGAATTTCGTATCACAAAAAATCCATGGGCTATTAATACACGAAAATTGGAAAATCTAGGTTTACCTGCTTTGGGGCACGTTTGAACTTGAAAATGCACTCGTTTTCCCTTCGGGATGAACTGGATCCATTGTTAAGGTCTTAACGGACGTCGATGAAAATTTTTGGCCATTTTGTTTGGGAATTCCGGATCACCAAATAATCCATGAATTATAACACACAAAAATCGATAAAATCTGGGTTTACATTCTTTGGGGCTCGTTTGAACTTGAAAATGTGCATGTTTACCCCTCTGGACGAACTAAGTCCATTGATGACGTCTTAACGGACGTCCATGAAAATTTTCATCCATTTTTTTTCGAGAATTCCGGACCACAAAAAATCCATTGACTATCGCACACAAAAATTTGGGGCTCGTTTGAACTTGAAAATGCACCCGTTTGCCCTTCGGGACGAACTGGGTCCATTGCTAAGGTATTAACGGACGTCCATGAAAGATTTCGGCCATTTTATTTTGGGAATTTCGAATCACAAAAATTCCATTGACTATAGCACACCAAAATCGGAAAAATCTGAGTTTACCTACTTTGGTGCTCGTTTGAACTTGAAAATGCACCCGTTTTTCCCTCATAATGAACTGGGTCCATTGCTAAGGTCTTAACGAACGTCCATGAAATTTTTTGGCCATTTTGTTTTGGGAATTTTGGATCACAAAAAATCGATGAACTATAGAACACGAAAATCGACAAAATCTGGATTTACATGCTTTGGGGATTGTTTGAACTTGAAAATGCGCTTGTATTCCCCTCGGGACGAACTGGGTCCATTGTTAAGGTCTTAATGGTCGTCCATAAAAAAATTAGGCCATTATGTTTCAGAAATTCTGGATCACAAAAATTCCATGAACTATAGCACACGAAAATCGTCAAATTTGAGTTTACCTGCTTTGGGGCTCGTTTGAACTTGAAAATACACCCGTTTTCCCCTCGGGACGAACTTTGCCCATTTCTAACGTCTTAACGGATGTCCATGAAAATTTTCGACCATTTTGTTTTGGGAATTTCGAATTACATAAATCTATGGACTATCGCACACAAAAATTGGCAAAATCTGGGTTTACCTGCTTTGGGGCTCGATTGAACTTGAAAATGCGCCTGTTTACCCCTCGGGACGAACTGGATCCATTGCTAAGGTCTTAACGGACGTCCATTAAATATTTCGGCCATTTTGTTTCGGTAATTCCGGATCACAAAAAATCCATGGACTATAGCACACGAAAATCGGCAAAATTTAGGTTTACCTTCTTTGGGGCTCGTTTGAACTTGAAAATGCGCCCGTTTACCCCTCGGGATGAACTGGGTCCATTGCTAATGTCTTAACGGACGTCCATGAAAATTTTTAGCCATTTTATTTCGGGAATTCTAGATCACATAAATTCCATGGACTATAGCACACGAAAATCGACAAACTTTTGATTTACCTGTTGTAGGGCTCGTTTGAACTTGAAAATGTTCCCGTTTAACCCTCAGGACGAACTTGGTCCGTTACTAAGGTGTTAACGAACGTTCATGAAAAATTTCTGCCATTTTGTTTTGGTAATTCCGGATCACAAAAAAAATCGGCCATTTTGTTTCAAGAATTCCGGATTAAAAAAATCTATGGATTACAACACACAAAATTCGGTAAATTTTGGGTGTACCTGTTTTGGGGCTCGTTTGAACTTGAAAATGTGTGTGTTTGCCCCTCAGGACGAACTGGTCCATTGTTAAGGTCTTAACGGACGTCCATAAAAAATTTCGGCCATTTTATTTCGGGAATTCTGGATTACAAAAAATCCATGGACTATAGCACACAAAAATTGGCAAAATCTGGGTTTACCTACTTGGGGGCTCGTTTGAACTTGAAAATGCGCATGTTTGCCCCTCGGGTTGAACTAGGTCCTTTTCTAAGGTCTTAACAGATGTCCATGAAAATTTTTGGCCAGTTTGTTTTGGAAATTCCGGATCACAAAAAATCCATGGACTATAGCACACGAAAATCGGCAAAATCTGGGTTTACTTGCTTTGGGGCTCGTTAGAACTTGAAAATGTGATTCTTTGCCCCTCTGGACGAACTGGGTCCATTGCTAAGGTCTTAACGGACGTCCATGAAAATTTTCGGCCATTATGTTTTGGGAATTCTGGATCACAAAAATTCCATGGACTATGCACACGAAAATAGGCAAAATCTAGGTTTACCTACTTTGGGGCTCGTTTGAACTTGAAAATGCATCTGTTTGCCCTTCGGGACGAACTGGGTCCATCGCTAAGGTCTTAACGGACGTCCATGAAAATTTTTGGCCATTTTGTTTTGGGAATTCCGAATCACAAAAAATCCATGGACTATATCTTACGAAAATCAATAAAATCTAGGTTTACCTGCTTTGGGGCTTGTTTGAACTTGAAAATGTGCTTGTTTGCCCCTCGGGACGAACTAAGTCCATTGCTTAGGTCTTAACGGGTCCATGAAAAATTTCAGCCATTTTGTTTCGAGAATTTCAGATCACAAAAAATTCATGGACTATAGCATACGAAAATCAGCAAAATCTGGGTTTACCTGCTTTGGGGCTCATTTGAACTTGAAAATTCACCCGTTTGCCCCTCGGGATGAACTGGGTCCATTGTTAAGGTATTAATGAACATCCAAGAAAATTTTGGCCATTTTGTTTCGAGAAATCTGGATCACGAAAAATCCATGGGCTATAGCACACCAAAATCAGCAAAATATGGGTTTACCTGCTTTGGGGCTTGTTTGAATTTGAAAATTTGTCTGTTTACCCCTCGGGACGAACTGGGTCCATTGATAATGTTTTAACAGACGTCTATGAAAATTTTCGGCCATTTTGTTTCTGAAATATCCGATCACAAAAAATCCATGGACTAAGCACACGAAAATTGGCAATCATTCTCTTTCTTGTGATTATTTTTCGATAATCTTCTCCGGTGAATCCTCCGGCGAGTTCGAATGGAAAAAACATGAATTTTAAGTTGAAAATTATTAACTTTTCTTTGGAAGTCACCATGTCCTCCACTCCTTTATATTTCTTTTTAGAGTTCGTCTTTAAGGGTAGAGTGTTGGGTGTGCTTCCATCAAACAATCAATGGTGACAAATGTTGTGATTCCTTAAGAAGAAGAACTCAAAATTAAGAAAAATGTAAATGCTTTAAAGAAATTGGGACCACCAATAAAAAATTAAAAAAGAAAGAAAATTGAAATAATTAATATATTTATAAAAAAATTATAATACATAATTATTTAATGACCAATAAAATAGTGTCATGTGTTCAAAGTTGTCATTCTAACATATATATTTTTCTTCTCACGCACCTCAAGGAAGATGAAGACACTTTCTTTGTCATGTCACGTTTTGAGGGGTATTAATATCACTTTGAACAAGATTAGGTGTGTAATAGGTCGCCGTAATAATTTTAAGTGTGTAACTGATTTTCGGTACAAGTTTAGGGGGAAATTTATGTCTTTTCCCTTTTTAGTTTCACATAAACTTTATGTCATCCAAGATATTTGTACAGTAATATCATGTAATGTTGTATGTATAACCAATGTACCGATGGATTGGGCTTGATGTTTTTTGGCCCACCGAAATAATGGGTCAACTTAATTTGTCTCGTCAAATTTCAGAACACGTATGGTTCCCTAGCCGGACCATATTGAGGTAGGCCGGATGGACTGGCCAGCCCGTATTGACAGCTCTCGCTCCTGAAAATTGTGTTGATTTTAGTTGTACGAAAATGGTACTATGACTTTTGATTGTAACAAAAACTTAGTGTGTGTTAATCTTATTAACTTAAAAATTACTTTTTTTTCCTATTTTTGTATGTGTTTAGTAAATATTAAAGGTTCTTATAAGTTAAAAGAGTGGGCATAAATATAGAAAAACTAAAAAATCAGACTGAAATAAACTAATTCGATTATTCATTTTTTTTGTTTGATCGCAATGTTTTTTTTAATTAAAAAATCAATTCTTCGATTTGATGTTCGATATAAGGATCTCGATATTTTGGTACACCAAAGAACCGAACTTTTATAAAATATTTATAAAAAAAACCAAACTTTTGGTTCCCATCCCAACAATTCCTCAACCAAAAACCAAAAGTCGACTAGCAGAATAGCCATCCAGCAACAAATCAAAGCAATAGATTTGCAATTCAGATAATTAACTTCAAATATTAATACATATTTTTGTCGATGTACATCATGTAAAGGAATTGTCTTCGTCCTTATTTTTCCTCGAGCAGTAGTTAAAGATACAATGTTCTTAATAAAGATAACTATGAACTTTTCAACACAATAGGTGTTCCATGATGAGACATACCAATAGTTAAGATTTTTAATTTTTAAGTGACTTATTCTTTAATTAATTTGGTCTTCCTTTTATTTTTCCTTCACACATAAAAAAACCGTATTAAAAACATCGAGTCAAATCGAATCGAAGTTGAAAAAATTGAACCGATTTGATGTATACTTATTCAAAACCGAAGAATCGAGTCAAAATTAATAAAACCCAACTAAAACCAAATGCCCACCCTAGTTAAAAGTATTACATGAATGGCCATTTATAGAAGATTAGCAATAATGGGTAGACTTGAAAATTGGGGTGTTCAAGTCTTCTAACATCAACCTTTCTGCAAAATGGTTGAAATTGTCAATTTACCATTGCTTTTATAACCTACTAGTTTCAAGTTGTGATAAATTCATGAAAAAACTTGTACCACCATCAAAGGCAGTGAGTTAATAAGTACTTCTCTATCCTCAGGTTTCTAAACGAATTCCGATCAATCAAACTCAAAGCAGATACCGAACACAAGTGACAAATCCAAAAAGAGAAATTGAACCACCAAATAGCATAAAAAATCCATCAGACAAAACTAATGGTGTAAGGACCATATGATTATAAAATGCAGTAAGCACACTTGACTGTCAACAAAAAAACATAATATAGTTTGCCAAAAAATGTATCAATGTTTATAAACTGTATGATGTATTATATCTTCTTAGAGACCCCAAGCCTGAGTCTGAAATCTTTTTCCATTAGTGGAAGGCCATCGCGCAACTTAACTTTTGGTTCCCATCCTAACAATTCTTTCGCTTTTGTGATATCTGGTTTCCTTTGTCTTGGATCATCTGGTGTATTTTCCACCATTTTTATCTCAACTTTCGGACTGATAAGCTGCAAACACACAAAAGAATATATCAACTTATATGTGGTTTAAACATAGTGATTTTCCAGCAGCGGAAATACAAGTCGTGGAAAAATCTAAGTACACAAAGAGCAGCTCCTTGAGAATATGTAATTTACCTCCTTCACTAGTTCCGCAAGCTCAATCATGGTAAATTCACCTGTACAGGAAGATCGCCAGGAAATTAAATCAACATAGTATTTCAAAACTGTAATTTAGCTTGAGCATGATATCGGGATTTATTCAATGAGTGCAGCACACATGTGCCAATTGATCTGGACTTTTGATTTGCGAAAAGAATTACAAAATTATCAGACCCTTGCCTCCCATTAGAAATTGATAAGCGTGTGCTTGTACTCATCGAATAAAAATCTGATTATATCACACTCACCTGGGTTACCGATGTTGATTGGCCCAGTGTTATCTCCTTCCATTAGACGGATAAGTCCATCAACCTTCAAAGTATTGAAGACGAGGGGGGAGAAAGCATTAGGAGCAAACTCATAAAGCAATAATGACTATGATAGTAGTTCATTGACATACCATATCAGAGACATAACAGAAACTGCGAGTCTGTGTCCCGGGAGCTTGAACAGTTAATGGTTCATCCCTTTAAAATGGAGAAAATCAGGAATATTAGTTGAAAAGATTGGTATAATTAGGCGGGATATGGATCAACTTGGTGATTGAATATGCAAAATGATAGAACAAAAGCAAAAGTCAATTGTTACAGTTGACGAAGCTACTAACAATCATCACAAATGGACTAAGAAGCAATGGCCTACTTTGGAAATCACGGTCAACGTATCATTAAGCACGTAGCTACATTTGTATATTCAGAGTGATGGCAATCGAGAAAGAACTTACCGAAGTGATTGAGCTATAAAGTTGCTGACTACACGCCCATCGTCAATATTCATACGAGGTCCGTAAGTGTTGAATATTCTAGCAATGCGTATTTCTGTTGCAAAATGCATAGATATCATCAATGCATCAGGAACAATGAAGTTGTGGACAACCTGAACAATATCAAAGGAACTAAAAATTACCAATCCCATGCTGTCGGTGGTAGTCAAACATCAATGTCTCGGCCACACGCTTCCCCTCATCGTAACAGCTCCGAACTCCTAAATACGACAAAAGTGACATTGTTAGGCATATGCTTCACGAGATGCTCAAATGTTGACTTAATAACTCATCAGATCAAAATTGTTGTTTCATTCTAGTTTCCAACTCCTTTCTCCTCTTACTTTAATACTAATCGCTTAAATACTTTATGTAAAAGAATCTTCTTGTGATCAACACGATTGAGTGATCCAAGTATGCTAAAAGAGAATAGATAGCGAAACTTCAATAGTTGAATCCCCAAATGGAATTCTGTATTGTCGTACAAGTTGGTGCAGATGTAAACAAATGATTAACACACACAAAACAACATATAATATGGTGCTAGTGGACATTAGTCGAAACAAATATTGAAGTTCATGAAATTCAAAAAGTGAGAGGACGTACCAATTGGGTTAACATTACCCCAATAGCTCTCGGGTTGGGGATGCACAAGAGGATCACCGTAAACCTCTGAGGTTGACGTGAGCAGAATCCTGCATAAAATTGCAGAAAATGAGTAAATTGAAAGCCAAGAAGATGAGGTCAAGAAGCATTTAAAATCTTCTAACCTTGCTCCAACACGCTTTGCTAAGCCCAACATATTCAGCGTACCAATAACATTAGTCTTTATAGTCTGTCAAAAGAAGAAATTAACGAAAATTCTCATATTACGGGATTTGGGGAAACAACAGAAAATCAGGTAAATCAGAGAGCTTATGCAAATAAGTTATGAATAGAAATCACGATTCACTAAAAGCTAAGATCATACATACCTTAACAGCATTGTACTTGTAGAAAATTGGAGAAGCAGGGCATGCGAGATGATAAATCTTATCGACTTCAACCAACAAGGGCTCTGTCACATCTACAAATGATAAACATATAACAGAAACAGTTACGCTTCTGATAATACAGTTATATGTAACAACATTCGAGTGTTGACTCCACTGTTAGAACTACTACAGAATTGGGAGGTCAGAGTAGACAACTATGATCAAACACTTGCTTATGATGTTAGCTCTTCTACCTTCACCAGATTGCAGCTAAACGATACCAAACTAAATTCTACTAATCAAGTTCATATTAGAACTCGGTAGCCTTCAATTTTCATTAAACGAAACAGTTACTTTACATAAAGATAAGATTTTTCTAGCTTATTGTACCACAGTCAAGCCTGTATTCCCCTCGACCACATGTTGAATACTCACAGGAAGTAGTCCATATATTAGCTAACAAGTATGAAAATGAAGAAAAAATGAGAGTATACCGTGGCGCCTAAGCTCAAATCTGGGATGACCAATCCATTTTTTCAGATTATCCTTCGAACCAGTGAAAAAGTTGTCCACAACAATAACCTGCACAATCATAAAGAAAATGTTTCTCAATTCTTAATATTACAGATGCATAAGGGCATCATTCTATTAACTGGTTTTATCTTACTCTATTACGCACACTCGGAAGACTCGTGAAAACAACAGAAGTAATTACTTACCCATAATACGCATATGCTGGGCTAAGGAATAAATAACATGATTATAAAATCTTTTTGGCAAGGCAACACAAAAAGCTAGAAGATAGTGATGAACTGATAGAACATTGCAAGACCGAACAAGTTAGATCAACAAGTTACCTCATTCTTCTCATTCTCCATCAATTTGTCGACTAGGTGAGAACCAATGAATCCAGCTCCTCCAGTAACCAAAATTCTCATGTTAGGCTGCAACCAGGAATAAAATGTTTTAGCAAACGGGCATTAAGGATTATAATTTAGCAGTAGTCAAAGCAGGCCAAACATAGCATATGTGGTTTAACTATGGAATGACAGTGTTTGAACAATCAGAAGTCTACAGTATTGTGACTATTGGCACTCACTATTGCCGTGAGTACCAACTTGTTAACTGTATTTTCATCAGAAAAGAAGCTGTACTACTAGGATTAGGCCAAATGGACAATTTTTAACTCGTAAAACAGAATCACCAGAGCAATATCAATTTCCTATCTCTAGGTCAAGTACACTGATCTTTCGTTTTCGCAGATAAGCTGATATCAAATCCACACTCGTTCTTTATTGATTCATAGCTAATCAAATTTCCACATAAATATCAACATCTGATTTTAAGACTAAAAATAATTTGTTTGATTGGTGATGCTGGAGCAACATTGATAAACGAGACCATATGGTCTATAACTCTATACCACATATCTTCTTCTTGGGGGGGATTGGATTTAGAGGTTTACAATGTGAGAAATCGAACCCTAACCAAGTAGCCAACCACTACAATTTACCTATATCACATATAAAAAACAATTAAACAAACAAAGTTGTTGTCAAGCCTATGACAACTGAACTCAGTATCTTCAACACAAAGAGTAAACATATATATGAGAAAAATTACTAAAATTCCGACAAATATCAGTTCAATGGTAAAAACTTAAAAGGTTGAACTCATCAAGTTTAAATTCTGAATCCGCATCTACAGTAGTTTTACCTGAAAGAACTTTGAGAAGCGCAACGGGGATGGCGTTGGAGGTGGCTTAGTTGTTGTTTGGTGATCTCCATTAGCAGAATTCTTAGCCATTGCTCAAAATTCAAATCCCTCACAAAAAATCCTACAATCAAATTATTGATCAATTGTTATATAAACTTGAACTTGGACTAGCATTAGATCTCAATCAAAACCTTCTAAATCAAAAATCAATCAAAACCTTCTAAATCAAATATTATAACATCAATCTCAATCAAAATCAGTAAAAATCAATCAAATTAAACAAAACACATAAACCTTAATCCAATAAAATCATGTTATATGCCAATTCATAAAACATACCTTGTGCAAAAAAAAAGCTTTTTTTTTCTGCAAGTTCTGTGACATAGGCATGCAAAATATATACACAAAACAAAACCAAAAAAAAATAAAATAAATTTACTTGCCAACAATAAATTGAAATAAGAATGCTTATAATTGACGAAACGTAAAGGTGAAAGAATAAGAGCACCAAACCTTTAGAATATTGTATTTTACTATACTTGATTTTCAACAAAGTCAAAGCAAAAGTAAAAGAATTTGTTACTTATATTCTTGGATGAGATTTTGCTAATCTCCAAGAATTAAGGCTATTAATTATGTGCGATGATAGTGGAAAATAATACTTATAAGAATATGCTTTTATCTGAGATTTTCCTTTTTTTAATATTTAATTTAAGTGGAATAAGAAGATTAGGAGAAAGAAGACTAGATAATCATGCATGGGTTTGGTCTTTAATTTTTATTGACTTCGTGTAGTTCGAGGAGGACTCTGTCTCAGGGGTAATTTGGACTTTTAACCTTGATTTTTGGTCATAAAATATACTATGTATTACTCCCTTTTTTTATATGTCACCTTTTTAGATTATACTTGTATTAATAAATTAAGTAATTTTACCCTTCTATCCATATTTAATGTTTTCTTAAGTTAATTTTTCAATTGAATATGCTAGATTTCAAAAATTTAAATGCATTTAGATGACTATTTAAATTTTTGAGTTTATTTTTAAAATCAGATTTTATAGAATAGTGAATGGAGTGGGTAATTAATCAATGTATGAAGTACTCCAATGAATATTAATTACTTATTAGTTTTTCTAGATTGGTCAAAGTATATATTTTCAAGACTAATTAACTATTTTATCAAGGGTATAATAGGAAAAATATAGTAATTTATGCATTGATTTTATGAAATGACAAGTATTGTGGTCCAACTTATTATAGAAAGAAATGACATATAAAAAGGAACAGAGGGAATAATTGTTAGTTGTTACTTCCTCTGTCCAAAATTAATTGTCTGTTACTTTGCAAAGTTCTTAAAAACTATAAATAGAAGAGTAGTTTTACTAGAATGAATACAATGTTTTGAAAAATGTAATCGATAAATGACTATAATTAATGACAAGGGTAAGTGTAAAATTATTCATTGATTTCATAAAGTGGACAAGTATTGTTGGACATCCAAATAATATAGCGGACAATTATTGTTGGACGGAGGGAATACTATTTTAGGTTTCACGTCTCTTAAGAAACTATGTGAGTTTACCATTATACCCTTATTTAGTTTCTTTTGAAGTCAAGTTTTCAATAAATGAACTTTATTAAAAAAAATTGACTAATAAACATGAATAAATAACTTAGCTTTCTTATGCCGATCAAATTCATACTTTCAAGGCTAATAACTTTCAAGGGTAAAATAGAAAGAATAGTGTCAATTATGCATTGATTTGTGAAATGACAAGTATTAAGGAACATCTATTTTTAGTAAAAACGACATATAAATAAAAACGGGCGAAATATAACTTTGTAAGTAATGCAATTTCTCTTCTAAAAAACATAAAACTTCAATAAAGGAAGGGAAATATAGAAATTAAATATTTCAAACATCCATATTGAACGTTCAACAATAAATTATTTTGAACAATAAAAAAACTTCAAAATTCACTTAATAAGAAATAAAGGAAGTACTAGTTTCAGTTTACGTGACACAATTTGAACAGAGTCAAAACTTCAATTTGACCATAAATTTGTTTTTGTTGACTGGCTCATGGGTAACTAGGACTTTTACGTTTGATTTTTGGACATAAATTATACTCGCTCTATCTCAATTTATATTTGTTTGACCGTAAATTTGGATTTAGAATCTTTAAATTTTTTAAAATAAAATTTATATATTTACAATAATTGATAATATTTAAAAGATATATGAAAAATTTGAGATAATTTTTTTATTTGAATCTTAAAATTTAAAATGTGCCACATAAATTGAAACGTAGAAAATGTAATATTTTTGAAAAATAATATTTAATTTTTTGAAAAATATATATTAAAAAATGAAACTGTGTTTGGATATATATTTAGTATATAAGAAAAATAGAAGTTTTATGAGGGGAGACAATAATTTAGATTGGTCCAATTGCTTTTTCAAACATTAAAATATCCTTTAAAAATTTCTTCAAGAAATCAATTCGTATAATCAAACGCCATTTCAACTTTTTTTGTTAGAAAAAAAAGATTCATGGACAAACCAACTCCTTTTTTTTTTTTTGGGACCATTGCATAAAACAAATTTTTTAAAATTTTATTATTGTGGTAGTGAGGTGACAGTCGAGTGAAAAAAGTTTTAAAAATTATAAATTGAAATATCTTTAGATAAACTAAATACCTAGAATTTTAATTGATTATTTTAAGTAATTGATCATTTCCATCTTTATTGTAAATTATTCAAAATTAGGAATATTGGAAATAAACGTGTAATATGTTTTATAAGGAAATTTTATTCTATTACATTATGAACTCTTTAGTAAACGTCATTGGTGTAGGACAAGTAATCCTGATTATTAGTTTTCTAATTTTCTATTATCCTTGATATTTTATTTTATTTGGTTGTGTTATGACTCAATTTAGGAGTCTTATCATAATTGAGAGTATCCTAAATTATCTTAATTAAAATTTAAAATCCTTACCTAGTTTAGGATCTTTATTTGATTTTATTTGATTTTAAGTGCTCAATATTTATGGTCCAATATAATTATATAAATTATTCTTTTTGTCCAACAATAATTATCCACTATTGACTTGATACGGGATTAAGAAACAGTAAATGGTAGGGTAATTTTACCGAGTACCCTTATTAAATATAAGTCATATAAAACAAATAAAAATGAATAGTATTTAATAACAAGGATAAAATAGACATAAAATAATAAATTATTCATTGATTTTATAAATTTGACAAGTATTATTACGCATCCCAAAATAGTATTGTGGACAAGTAAAAATGGACGAAGGGAGTAGTTGCTAAACTCCCTTGCATTACTAAAAATAACTAAAAACTATTTTATTTATTGATCACTACAATGAAAGATACATTAATTAGTGGTAATATATTTTTTAGCAGCAATTGATCGACTTAATGTCATTGTATTCAGAGTTACGAAAGTTAATGATATTTATATAAAATTTTGGTTATAAATTCTCACGTTGTATTTGTCGCAAAATATAAGTTACCGACAATTATATTATTACCGTCATTTATTTGTTATAGTAGCTATTTATCTGACTATTTTTGTTGTTGTTGTTAATCATTCAATCTTGTTGTTGTTGTTAATCATTCAATCTTGTTGTAGTTATACTTCTTTTGAGTCGAGGGTCGATCAGAAACAATTTTTCTATCTCATAAAAATAAAAATAAAAGTTTACGTACAATCTACCCTTCTTTTTAAATCTCACTTATAAAATTATACTGAGTATGTTATTTTTATTTGCACGAGTACATATGACTTATAATGAGAGGTGTTCAAATGAAGCAATGAGTAAATAAATAAATAAAATGTGTAAATTGCACTCCTAGGATTGATAGTGATAGTTAGGAATAAGAAGCGTGGGTTTCAAGTATATAATGTATAGTTTGAGGTTTTTTTTTTTTTTGAAGAAAAAAACTAAGTTTGGTGAAATAAAAATATTTTTTTAATTACTTTATGGCAAATATTGACTACTGACTCTATTATTAATTTAATTTAATTTTGTAACTAACACGAGCAAATTCTAAATAATATAAGAAACACAAGGAAATTATAGTTTAATTTTGTTAGATAATAATGGACATAACAACAATAGATTAACGAAATAGGACACGCTAAATTAGTTCTTCATAATTAAATTAATTCTGGACTAGGTGGAAAGATTAGTTTAATTAAGATTCCAATGTGGTTATTAATAATTAGAATATGTGCCAATTTACCTAAACATGGCATCAATATTGAATTAGGTCACATCAACTACTCTACACATGGCATATTAAAAAAATTTCTTATAATTACCAGCCTCTAAGATTTGTTTAATACAAGTTGCTTAATTTGGAATAACTAGCTTGTTCTCTAAAAATTTTTCATTCTGTGTTCGATATTTATATTGGACCACAACTAGCTAGTCTGAATTTGAGAAGTGTAGTCCCCGTTTTGAGGGAGAAAAGGAAACACTTTTTACTAAGAATTTTTCCATATTCATGCTCAAACCTAAGACCTCTGTTTAAGGGAGAAGTCTCATCCATTTCACCACATTCTTTGATGTTGTTCTCTATTAAATGTGGTTGGTTCATTTTTCTTTTAATCTATTTTGCTATTTAGGAATTTCTAAAGATTAAAACAACACAAAAAGATAAATAATGAATTTTTGGATGGAAAAATCAGATAAAGAAGAACCTTTTTTTAAAAAAAAAACACTTTCCAAGATTCTATTCAACCAAACATCATTAGAGAAAAGCTTTCATTTTTTTTTGCACATTGTAAAAGTTATTTTAAAAAAATTATACTCCTGAAAGCAAGTTCAATGTGAAAATAATCTTTTCTTGAAAATGTGAATGTTGTTGGCATAAATAATGTGAGTTCCAATATGTTATATGTAGTACACCCTCAGTCACGTTACATATTAGATGTACACCGCTAGTAAATGAACCTAAAAGAAGCCTCTTTCTTTATAAGTTACTTCCTCCGTTCTATTTTTTATGTCATTTCTTTTTATAAATAGCTGGAGCATAATACTTGTCATTTTATAAAATTTATGCATAAATTATCATATTTTGCCTATTATACCCTTGATATAATAGTTAATTAATCTTATCATTTATTAATAAAGTTGACTTAAGAAAACATTAAATAAGAGTAGAAGGATAAAGTTACATCATTTCTTAATGCAAGTGCAAAGTAAAAAAGTGACATATAAAATGGGATGGAGGGAATAGACAGATAGTTTTACTCATATCATGGAAGCTCTTTATCAACCGAGGAACACATTGGGTTGCTTTTGACTCTATTCTCTCATTTACCTCGCCACTTAGTCAATTTTTCAGTCTCTCATGATCAGTGTAACACATGCACCTTTACATCTTTTATATATATGCCAGCTATATTTTTTGGACAAATGCTATTTAAATTATTTTTGAACTGCGATTGAAAGAGGTAGACACAAGTACATCTAAATTTGTCAATGAATATACATAGAGATATACACCATGTATATTTTATTTGTATATATATGATTATTAACAATCTAATTATGTATTGTAATTAGTTGTAACTAGTGTTAATTACCGTTAGCTAGTTAATTAGTTAGGTTGTCACATCAAGTTGGTTAGGGAATCAAAAAGTTAGTTAGGATATTTTCTTCTCTTATCTTCTACTTTTGCTTAATTGGATACAACTGTCAACATTACATTCTTGTGTATAAATACTTGTATCGATCAATACATAAAGTGTGAGTTTATATTTTCTCAAAATTCTAATTCTGCAAACTGCTCCTCTCAATTGCCAATTATGGCTTCTCTGTTGTTCTTTGTTTAGATGCTCACCATTGTTGTGTAATTTGATATGGTATCAGACCTTGGCTTGTTCTCGTCTCTTTCGATCTGAATTTTTCGTTCATCTTCCTAGTTGATTCTTTACCATGACAGGTGCTGAAAATATTCCTTCAACAGAGGGAACTTCTATTGGTGGTGATGCGAGCAGTGCTCTCTATGTGCATCCTTCCGATAGCCCTAGAATGGTACTAGTTCCAGTTCAATTTGATGGCACAGGATATCGATCCTGGAGAAGAGGAGTCATGCGAGCTTTGTCAGTGAAGAGCAAGCTCGGGTTCATCGATGGTAGCTGTGATAAACCAACTGCGAATTCACCTCAGTCACGTCAATGGCAACGATATGATGATATGGTAACTTCCTGGATCTTAAATTCCCTCACTAACGAGATTTCAGATGGTGTGGAATATGTTAATGATTCAGTGGAACTTTGGAAAGAAGTTGAAGATAGGTATGATCAGACTAATGGAGCAAAATTATATCAGATCCAGAAGGAAATTAATGATCTCACACAAGGTAATTTGGACATTAATGTCTATTACACTAGAATAAAAAAGCTTTGGGAAGAATTGATTACTCTGAATATGAGAAATCAGTGCTCTTGCACTTGCACTTGTGGAGCCAAGGATGGGCTACATAGAGCAGAACAAGATAGACGTTTGGTATAGTTTTTGATGGGGATGAATGAGGTATACACTGTGGTAAGAGGAAACATTCTTATGATGAATCCTCTTTCATCCATGGCGCATGCTTTCTCTTTACTGATCCAAGAGGAGAAACAGAGAGAATTCCTTCTAGTATGGAGTCAGCTTCTTTGAGTGTAAATACTTCCAACAGTAATGGAAAGGGCCCAACAGGAAGGAACTACAAGACATCTTTCTCCAACAATAACTTTTCTGGAAGTAACAGTACCTCAGGAAATAACAATAACTATAGATGATCCAATTATTACTCAGGCAATAGTAGCAATATAAATGCTATGTTCTGTGATTTCTGCAAAAAGACAGGAGATATCAGGGAGAAATGCTACAAGTTAAATGGACATCCACAAGGACACAACAACCATGCTATACAAAACAACAATCATGAATATAAGGGAAAGAGAGTTGTGGCTAATGTGCATGGATATCCTGATGACATGATGTCTGCTCAGGGAGAAGACTGTCCACAGGGTAATCACAATCAAAATGCCACACTTACTAAGGATCAATATGCTCATATCATAATTTCCTGTAGCATTTTCGAGTTGAGGGTGAAGATTCAACTAACTCGAACACAGGTGTTGATTCTGTGAACTTTGCAGGTATTGTAGTATGTTCTTCCTCTGTTGATTTTGGCAAATCTTCATGTGAATGTTTTAAATCAAGTGCTGATGTCACGACCCGAGAGCATCCCCAAGTCGTGACATGTGTATTCGACCTCTCGGAGGTCTCATACAAGCCCTTAGCATTCATCACATTAGATATGTAAAATAGTGCGGAATAAAAAACTCTTTTAAACAAAATCTCATAAGAGTCAAAGGTCACTTTTAAAAACATCATTCAAATGTACACCAGCGGAATACTAAGTCTCTTAGCCATCTTAGACATAAACGTGAAAACATACTAGGGACACGACCCTTTACAATCAAAAGAAGTCTATTAAGTCTATTACAAGAACCTTATCATAAAACTAGAATAGTAAAGTCTTGTCCTCGACATATGAGGACATACCACAAAATCTT